>SKCR01006638.1:0-51030 GCA_019454045.1 Zanthoxylum bungeanum | reverse complement strand
ACAACCATATAAGACCACTGCAGTGGAATTTAAAAAGTCTCAAGGGACTTAGTTGGTATTTTACCAAACTTGCGGACAGTTCAATCAAACCCCAATAACAACCCGCAGGATAACAAAGCCAAGAAGAAACTAAAACCGTCTCCATTAAAGGTCAAAACAAAAGAAACCACTTCATTTTTTCCTTTCAATTATTATTCTTTTTTTAATTTTTTATTAGAGAGAGCCAACAACCATCAGACCAAATAATCGCCGGAACTTCCAATTTCTCGCCGGGATTTTTCAGTTTCTCGCGACTCTGTATGCAATTGGCGATCGCCTCTTTGACTAGCCGGTGACGCCCCGGTGGCCGGTCATATATATATATTCGTTCAATCATTTTAGACTATGAAGAGCAATCATAGCAATAACAACAATATCATCAATCAGAGAAATAGCAACAATATCAAGCGCGGCAATGGTTTGAATTTGATTCCGAATTCGTTGAAATTCATTTCTTCTTGTATTAAATCCGCCTCTTCCGGTGTCCGGTCAGCTGGCGCCTCCGTTGCAGCATCTATTTCTGGCGATTCTCATGAGCTCAAGGACCAGGTTCAATGAATCATTCATTTTAATTTTAGTTGTCAAATTGAAATATATTGTTTACTTATTTTTAGATTTTTTATTAATAAACTTAATTTGTTTTGATGATGAATGATTTGAGTTATCTATATTTTGTTTGGTAACTGAGAAAGTGAGGTGAAAGCTAGTGAATTGAGTTAGCAATGAATGAAGTCGTGATTAATTATTAAGCCAATTACTTGCATGCTAGTTTGCATTGCATTAATTTATGATACAACAAACGTTTTCATTATGATAGGTTTATTATTACTACAATCTGCGGAATGTTTGTAATTGTTGTGCTTGTGCTTAAATTTTGTTAAATGTGTTTAATAACCATATCCTTGACTTGTACTTTACAACTAGTGATTTAGTTACAGCAATTCAACTGAAAAGCCGCAGCACCTCAATCTTAAAAATAACATAAATAAAGAGATAGTTTTAATTACATTCTCTTTGATGAGTGGAAGAGGTTAATCTAGGTTCCTTGATGGATGACCTGATTGTTGTTTGCATTTTTATTGTCTTAGCTGATGCATTATATGTATTAGCATGATTTGATTGTTTTGGTCAAACAGGTACTGTGGTCTTCCTTTGACAAACTAGAGCTTACTCCATCTTCATTCAAACATGTTCTCTTACTTGGATACACAAATGGGTTTCAAGTACTTGACATTGATGACACCAGCAATGTCAGTGAACTTGTTTCGAGGCGCGATGATCCAGTTACCTTTTTACAGATGCAGCCCCTCCCTGCTAAGTCTGATGGTCATGAAGGATTTGGAAATTCTCATCCTTTACTCCTGGTTGTTGCATGTGAGGAAGCAAAAAGCTCAGGTGTAGCGCATGTGGGGAGAGATGGGCCAATAAGAGATGGTTATGACGAGCCTCAATTGGGGAATGTAGCCATGTCTCCAACAGCTGTTCGGTTTTACTCGCTAAGGTCTCACAACTATGTTCATGTTCTCAGATTCCGGTCTACTGTCTATATGGTTAGATGCAGTCCTCGGATTGTGGCTGTGGGTCTTGCAGCTCAAGTAAGCATTACCTCAAATTAGTTGTTTTGTGAAGTGGCTTCCATTACTTTTCGAAAATTATCTCAAACATAGGCAGATTTTAGTTGTTATCTTTTTATAGATGAGAGTGTAGAATGAATTGATGGTTGTCGGTTTTCTAAGACATTTCTTGGAGGGGATGTTTTGTTGTCTACCATGAATATTATGCAATTTCAGTTGACTAAGTTGTCAAAGGAAATTAAATTATTTAAATCCAGCTAATGTGTACTTAATTTTTTTCTTCTGCTGCAGATATACTGCTTTGATGCCCTCACTCTGGAAAGTAAATTCAGTGTCCTTACATATCCTGTCCCTCAATTTGGAGGCCAAGGAATTTCTGGGGTTAATATTGGATATGGTCCAATGGCTGTGGGCCCTAGATGGTTAGCTTATGCTTCCAACAGTCCATTGCTACCAAATACAGGCCGCCTAAGTCCTCAAAGCCTTACTCCTCCTAATGTCAGTCCATCAACCTCACCCAGCAATGGAAATCTGATGGCTCGATATGCTATGGAATCTAGTAAGCAGTTAGCTGCTGGGTTAATCAATCTGGGCGACATGGGCTACAAGACTTTATCTAGATACTATCAAGATTTTATCCCTGATGGTTCTAGTTCCCCTGTATCTTCAAATTCAAGCTGGAAAGTTGGACGCAATGCATCACATCCTTCGGATACTGATATTGCTGGGATGGTTAGTCTTTGAAAACCGACAATTAGCTTTTTTATTGTTGCTATAACATGATTATCTCACACTACATTCAGAAGACACATAAAGTTCATTATTCATATCTTTGCTTGAATTTGAGTTTGTTTAAAGATCGTCTTTGAGTTCCTCTGTTACGAAATAAAATCTCCTGAGAGGCTTTGTATTCAGTAGTTCTTAAGCAGAGTGATGTGGTTTTTTAAACCTTTTTAAGCAATCAACAACTAAGCAAAAGTCAAGTTTTTGTTTTTCTTATTTGTTTGTCTTCTTGCAGGTTGTTGTGAAAGATTTTGTTTCCAGAGCTGTCGTATCTCAGTTTCGAGCTCATACTAGTCCAATTTCTGCACTGTGCTTTGACCCAAGTGGGACACTATTGGTTACTGCTTCTATACATGGAAACAATATAAATATTTTTCGTATTATGCCATCCTGCTCAAAAAATCGGTCAGGGTCAGCCCCTCAAACTTATGATTGGACTTCTTCTCATGTTCACCTTTACAAGCTCCGTCGTGGCATGACATCAGCTGTATGTTCCTGTTCACTGTTTCTTTCAAAACTGTTGTTTTTAGAATCTTAATAGAGTCATTTCCCCTTGTTTTCATCATGCAGGTGATACAAGACATTCGTTTTAGTCATTATAGCCAGTGGATTGCCATTGTTTCATCCAGGGGGACTTGCCATATTTTTGTGCTTGCTCCTTTTGGTGGTGAGACTGTTCTACAAATTCAAAATTCTCATGTAGACGGGCCTACCCTCTCACCTGTTCTATCTCTACCTTGGTGGTCTAGTCCGTCTTTCATGATAAACCAACCATCATTTTCTTTTCCACCGCCACCACCTGTTACACTCTCGGTAGTTAGCCGCATAAAAAATTCCGGTTGGCTTAATACTGTTAGCCACGCTGCGACTTCTGCACCAGGAAAGGCTTCAATTCCATCTGGTGCCCTAGCTGCTGTTTTTCATAGCTCTGTGGCTCAGGATTTGCAACCTGTTCACTTCAAGATCAAGGACTTGGAGCACCTATTGGTTTACACTCCGTCCGGTCATGTTGTTCAATATAAGTTACTATCATCCATAGGGGGAGAGACAAATGAAAATTCTATGAGAATTGGGCAAGGTTCTCCCATGCAGATGCAAGACGAGGAGTTAGGAGTAAAAGTTGAAGCTGTACAAGCATGGGATGTGTGTCGAAGAACTGAGTGGCCTGAAAGAGAGGAGTGTGTTTCTGGAATCATTCTTGGCAAACGCGAAGTTCCAGAGATGATGATGGATACTTCCGACTGTGAGGATAATGATATCGGAAATAAGGACTTTTTAAAACTCTATGACCGGTCTCACTTGTATATCTCCAATGCAGAGGTGCAAATGAGCTCTGGAAGGATACCAGTCTGGCAAAATTATAAGGTATTTGTGATATAGAATTATGGGATGCTTCTGTTTGTACAGTTGTTAACTTTGCTTTTGTTGTATATTTTTTAGATACATTTCTATACAATGACTTCCGTGGAGACCGATGAGCATAATTCTGCCCAAGATTACACAGGTGGAGAGATTGAATTGGAAAACATTCCTGCTCATTACATTGAAATTAAGAGGAAGGATTTATTGCCTATTTTTGACCATTTCCACAGTACTCAAACTGATTGGAGTGACAGGTATTCCTTGCTTTTTTACTTTAGGCATGATAACTTTACAGTTATTTTTATGTAGGGGTATGTCAACCGCCGATTTGTTAACAGAAAGAGTTATTGTCCATCATCCTACTTTAGAGTGCCTTTCTTCACATAATGAGATTCTCTTATCCACCCTGTCATCAACTGGTGTCTGCTTTTCACGGTTTCCGCTTTTCCGCCTGTTTGCCCTCCCTTGTTTTTCCTTTTAATGTTCTTATGTCAAACTAGTGTAACAGCACTAAAAATTATATGTCGTAACTGATAATATACTCTTGCATGTACCTTTCACAAGGTTACCTTAGTGTCTGTTCCTTATTATTAAGGATTTACCTTGTTGGCACACTAAAATAACAGATCATTATGTTTGAGGTGTTTCCTAAACTTGATGGGAAACTTTCCTGTGTTAAGTTGAGCAGCAAGGAGGGAGGGTTGGGTCAAAGTTCCGGATGGTGATCACCAGGTGTTTAACTATTGTAATGGCATTCTATTGATCCATTTTTGTGTGGATTAGGAGCTGGCAGGCTTTCGTTGAGGTTTGGATTTGAAACGTCTAATAGGATACTGTAGTTTAGTAAAACAAATTTATTGGTGTTGTCTAAAGCTGACCATAGATTCTTTTGGTTTTATACATGCTTGTGTGATCTCCTGGTTTCTTCTCTCAAAGATACTGCAAATCTGCTCGAATATTTTTCTATGGACCAAGTTCCAACTGACTTGGGGAGAGCAGGGATTCAATGGCTGAATGGCCTATGAGCTCAGTAGCTCTTGCCTTGAATAATGATTTAGGATGCAGTTGCGGGTCATATTGTTTTCCAAGTAGGGGGTAGGCATATTAGCTGAATATCCGCCATTAAATATATCACAAATGTTGACCTTTATTCCATGTTCTTATCTTACCAGAGTTCATTGCAATCAATTGTTTCATGCAGGGGCATTGTTGGAGGAAAATCTTCACTTTCATCTTCTAATTCTTATGATGCTGAAGAGAAATTTTCTGAAGAAGCTATAATCACCCGGTCTAAGTCATTGTCTCCTGGCTCAGTTGGAAGCTCAGATGATGGTATGATTTTTATTTTTAAAAGATATTTTATGACTCTGGTCAAAAGATTTAACTTATTTGATTGGTGACATTTCTATCAGGATCATCGAAGATTATTTATCCACCTATATTCCAATATGGGAATGAAAATATTGAGACAAAAAGAGGCAGTTCTGTTTTGTCATCAGCTATCTTGAAACAAAGCTCTCTTAAAAAAGATGGTGGTTCGATTTTGTTCAATCAATCCGCAGTTGACTTTTCTCCTACTGAAGATAGTAATTTTTCAAATGCTGTATCATCTTTAACAAACAACTCACTTGCTGCTGGAAGAGCTGTAGAAGAAGTTCGGTCATCAACAGGTGGTGGGACCAGTGAAGTCTTATGCGTTAATACTAATCCTCCTGATTCAAGTATGAATAGTTTAGATGAGGGCCCAATGAATGGCTCGCTGGATTTTGAGCATTTTTTTCAAGAGGAGTCCAGTAAAGCATCGGCCTTGAGTGGATGTCATGAGTCAACAGGAGCTGTTGCTTATGTTGGTAGCAGCATCTGCTCTCCTTGTGATAAAGGGAAATCTGAGGAAGATGGTGAAAATGATAAGTCTGAGGAAGACAGTGACAATGATGACATGTTTGGAGGTGTTTTTGCCTTTTCTGAAGAAGGTAGGAATCTGAAAGTAGTGTCTGGTCATTCATTTACACTAATGTCGCTGTTAAGGATTATGATTCTGTGAATTTGACAGGAGTATTGATGTTCATATCATATGCCATATCCATATGTCTAGGGGAAATCCATTGTATAAAGGATTAAGAAGTTAATTTGGCTTAACCAATGTTTGGAGAGTAACTGTAGTATAGATTGATGAAATTGTCTTAGATTCTATCAACTTGTATAGTAACTTCGTAAAGCATACATGTGTCTTAACAGTAGTGTGAGTTTTGTTAGATATAATTATTCTTTGCCTGTAATTTCTTTTTTCTTTTAATTGCATTTTAGCGTATCAGGAGTGCTACAGTAGCTTTCTTCTTCGTAACTTTATTAATGTGGAGTTTTAATCATTAGCTTAACCTTAAAAATAATAATGCATAGCATTAGTGCACATTGTCATTTCTTTGACTCTTTTATCTCTGATCATAATGGAGTTCCCAATTCTTTTGCTGCAGGTTGAAGTTTATCTTCCTTAGTGTGTTTGAAACACATCTATCCTCAATGAACGATTGAAATGTAGTAAAAGGTTTGTCGAAGGTCAGCCTTATGGAGTGTCAGATACTAATTGATAGAAGTGTGGGTTATTGTGTTTCAAGACCAGATCTGCTACTGACTGATTCATACGGACAAGTAATTTGATCTTGACTTGTCATGGTGTAGCTGGCAGATGCTTGGTTTCTAGCCTTCTAATTCTGTTGTACAGCGTGTAAAATTCATATTCTTAATTCAATGAATTGTGTGGAAAGGATGTTATATTCTGTGTACATTAATCAGTCTTCAAAAATTAAACAAAGAATAAAAAAAAGTGATTTACTTCTGTACGAATTTCATCCTTTTGTCAAAGCAGGTTTTGGAAAGCATGCCACTGATCGTCACTCCTCCCTGAGGCAGGTGAGCATGATCTTAAACTTTAGCCAGATAGTCTTAATCTATTACTTGCAGTAATGACTGGAAGTTCTGCTTTCATGGATATGCTTGGCGGACCAGAGAGCATCTTTCTGATGGTAAAATGGCAAATTCATCCACAAGGTATGGTCTTGTACTGAAAACTTTGTTCCATATTGAAATATATAAAATTTTCTTTAAATTACTTGTAGTTTTTGCTACCAATCATATTGTTCTCTATGACATGGCTATCGGAATGCATGGAACTGGATTATATATTTCATACGTTAAATATCCATATAGCTTGTATTATTGATGGATGGGTCCGGATCATTTATTCAGATGACATATCATACTTGTCCATGTAAAACAATTCTTGATAGTGACATTCATGCAAGTTTTGGTTGATAATATACAACTTTGTATTCTTGTGGCCTTTCAATGCTTGTGTTGAAAATGGCCCCCCACTTTGACGCCCATTGATATCAAATTTCAGGATTTACAACGTTTCCAAAAAAAAATATAGAGGGGCCATTAGTTCTGGTATTCACAAAAATTGGCATATGTGAAGGTATCCCTTGGCGTTTGCCTCGTTGGCAATAAGAGTTTATTATGAATTAATTTTTACTAAACATCTGAATTCAAAAGTCGGTTCATTTCTATAGTAAAAATGAAATCATAATCGACGGTTTATAAAATGGGTATGCACCATGAACTGTGAATGTGAATAAACCCTCCCTTTTCTTCAAAGAACAAGCATATGGATGATGCATTGTCTTGAAAAAATTCGAGGCCTCAATATATAGCTGCTGTTGTCACAAACGGAAAAATAAATCATTTTGAACACAAATTTTAATTTAATTTTATATTAATGAAATGACCATCATTAAATTTACTATTAAGGACAATTTTATTTACTAAATAACTAAAGTTACTCTTTAGTCTTTGCACAATCAATATTTTTTCCTTATATCTAAGCACCCATTAAATATTTATTTCAACATGAACTCTTTTTTCCCCCTATTTTCTCAAGTTTTAAAACCTTGTTAAAATTATTTTTTAATGGAGACGTGTTTGCTTCTTTATCTACAAAGGGTACTAGTGCTTTCCTCTGACCATCATAATAAAATATTGTATGAAAACGGATGCCTCCAATGACGAGTAATTCTTTGGTGCAATGAAGGTATGAGTGACGTGATATCACCAAAAAATTAGTAAATGATATATATGATTTAATATTCACCTTTTTAGTTATTTTTTAATATTTTAGCACGCGTGGTAATGAATTATTGGATTATTACACTGATGACGTTGTATCTCCGTTGTATTATAGATTTTCTCCTCTAATGAGAAGTTTCAGCATCTAATGCAAAGTAAAAATATAATTTTTTTAAAATTTAATAAATTTTAAATGTGTGTATGAAGAAATGAAAATAGCCTTATCTTTTACTGGATTATTCTTTTCAGGTAAAACGATTCTTGATCTGTAAAAATAAAGATATACAAGGAGTTATAATTGTTAGATTTAGTTAAATGGTTATGTTAACAAGGGCACTAAATATATTTAAGGAAATTTTGACATTATTTTTATGGGGAATGAAAAAAATTATCAAATCATTAATGATTTTTTTTTCTTTATCCCATCAAAACTTTTCTTAAATATATTCTTAACGATTACCCTAAGAGTACTCGTTAGCATTTTTCTTAATTAAAAATACATTTTAATCAATAAAAAACAAATAAAAATAGATGAATTATTATCACTTTGCCATCAATAAATGCCACATTTATATCAAAAACCATACCCCATGTTCAATTAATATATATATATATATATCCCATATTTCGTGTTACAAGAAGGCGTTCAAAGTCCCAAAATCCCTATAACATTGGGGCCCATTATTTGAATTCTAGAAAACAGCCCTCCACTTTCTCTTTTTGTCTCTCTATCTTCGCAAGTCACTCGTAACTACATTTCTCCAGCATAAAAAGGAACCCTGCCAAAACCCTAATCCTCAAAGTCCACAAATCCCAAATTCTAAATCCAAAAAATGGCCAAAAAGAAAGTGACCCAGAAGTCCAATGACACCAAACAAGACAACCCTCAAGAGCAAAAGAACCAAAACCTAACTCAACACAAAACCCTAACCCACCAAAACTCCATGGAAGACCCTTCGGAGCAGATACAGAATCTCAAAAATCTGAATGCGAGGCTTCTTCAAGGGACTGTTGAGAATAGACAACAGGTTGATTATTTGAATCAAGCCAAGGAGGCTTTGGAGTCTGAGTTGAGGCAGTTTGGGGTTGAAAAGAGTGAGCTTTTGGCTGAGTTGAGTGATGAGAGTGAGAAAAATGTATGCTTGGAGATTGAGAAAAGTTTGTTTTTTGTTTTTCTGATGACCCAGATGAAGGAAAAGAGCGAGGGGCTTGATGGAGAGAAGAATGAGAGGGAAAATGATATTAGAGTTTTAAAGAGTGAAGTAAGTGGATTATTGGGTAATATTGAAAATGAGAGAAAGAGATCAAGTCAGGCTTGTACTGAGAGGGATTTGTTGAAGAGTGAACTTGATTGTCTAGTTAAGGAGGTAAGTAGGTTTAAAGAAAGATTGGTTGGAATGGTAGAAAAAGAAAGAAATTTGAAAAGTGAGATTTCAGTTCTAACGAATGATTATGAAAGGTTGAAGAATGAGAAAGTTTTGAGGGATGGAGATATTGATGCCTTGAAGAAAGAAAAAGGTTTCCTTGAGAAGAGAATTGCTGAGTTGGTGATGGAAACCATTGATATGAAGCTAAAAGTGGAAGGGAATACGAGGGAAAATAAGGAGATTGAGAAGCAGAACAGTGAACTGAAGGTGAAAATTGGTGAGCTGGAGAAAGGAGCAAGGAAACTGGATGAGATTGTTGCTGGTTTGCAAACTGAGGAAAAAAATTTGCGTGAAAAGGTTTTGGAATTGGAGAAGAGTTGCAGCGAGGCTGTGGATGAGAAAGAAGAGATGGTTTTGGAGATCAAATCTTTGATGGGTCATGAAAGGGAGAAAGAGAGAAGAATTGAGAATCTGATGGAGGAGAAGGATGAAATATTACAAAGGTTGGAGAATTTAGTCTTGGATTTAAATGATAAGGAGGGACATATTGCAAAATTACTTCGAGAGAGATTTGATATTGAGGAGAGGAAAGTTAGTCAGGAGAGTGAGATTTCTGGGCTGCATAAAGAGATTGGAGAATTGAGGGATGTTGTTTTTAAACTGAAAGAGGCTTGTAGAGACCAAGTAGGGAAAGGCAAACAGTTGGTGAATGAAGTTATGGATTCTAAAAGTGCTCTTGATAAAGCTACATTTGAGAGAGAGAGTGCTCAGAAGTGCTTGGATGAGGAGAGAAAGAGTGTTGCGGATTTGAGGACAAAAGTATCAAAAATGGAAAAGAGGACTGAAGAGAATGTGAAAGAATTGGCGGAAATTAGAAAAGAGCGCGAGACCCTAAATGAGCAGAAGAAGAAAACGGAGAGTCGTATTAGACTGTTGATGGAGGAAAAAGAATTGGTGCAGAAGAATCTTTTGGAGGCAAAACAAAGTGCTGATGATTTGAGGACTAAAATGGAATCGATTGGCAATAATTATGGTCGAGCTTTGAGCATGTTGAAGAACACTGCAGCTATGTTGTGTCAATATGAGAAGGGTGGAAAGCAAGAACTGGCTGTTAATGAGAAGAAGCTGCAAGATGATGCTGAACTATATGTGGTCGAGTTGGAAGCAATCAAGAATGCATTTAGGAACAATGAGAAATTGGTAGAAAACATGAAGCAGCAAGTTGAATTAATGCAGAACACTGTGGTGGAGGCACATAAGAAGAAAAATTTCTGGACTGTGGTGTCTTCTGCAACAACTATCTTTGCCGCAGCTTCTGTTGCATATGCTGCTAGCTTCCGCTGAATAGTTTCGTTTTGTCATTTAAAGAAGTTGCTATTTGTTCAAGAATTAGCTGATCATGATCTTATTGATCAATTGCTGTTTTTCATAAGTTTCTCAACTTCTAGTTATAATAATAATGTCTTTTGAAATATGGCTTTTGAACTGCATTATGAGTAGGAATATCAATTCTCATTTACTCACATATGGCCATTTGAATATATTGATATGAATTTGTGTTCTTCCTGTTTCTATTTCTGCAAGTTATATATAATTGCATTTCCATTTGCACTTGCTTATTAGGTGAAACAAAACTTCCAAGGTTTCAGCAATATATTTTATATTTACAGTTACCAAGTAGATAGTCAGGCACAAATAAGCCAAGAGTACCAGAATAAATGTGTGAGGAGGAAAATGAAAACAGATGCAACAGAAAAACAAGTGTCTTTATATATAGTCATAAATATATACACATAACAGGAACACAACACTATGGAAGATTTCCCATCCATGTTTTTAAAATTAGCTATATATTAATATTAGCCAGGCACCGAACCCAAATGATCGGCCACCAAAATGTTATACCAAGACAGTCTTCCTCTCCACTGCGGCTGGAAGCCAGAATGAAGGGTTTACTAAACTTAGTCAAACAGCTTCTGCTGCAATTGGAGCTTCATTGAACTTGTACCACCCAAGTCCAAATAACTACATGTATAAACAGAACACGACCCTGTCCAGCTAGTTGCCGAACTACACTTTCTGCCCCTGTTAACCAAGTGTCTCAGCCTAGTCATATAGAGAAATTGACTCAGACTCCAGGTAGCAGAATGCCGCCACAATTAGTAAAACAGAATATATATATAAAACTAAGCAACTACATAAACTTCAAACAACCATTAATTAACCCAGGTGCAATGTAAATCTTCTGTCAGGTATGACTGTCCATCGGTAAAAGCTAAGTATATCAACAGTTAGAACTCACAAAATTACTTATCTCGTCCATGACAGTATAGAAGTGATCGTTATTAGGCAAGAAATAGAAACCAACTGTTGCCTGCTCCAGATATATAAGTTTCACATCTTGCCCAGCCTTCTTCAGCCCATCCACGTAAGCCAATTGCCAGTCCTGAATGAGATCCAAACCAGCCACCACAACAAGACTTTTAGGAAAGTTCATGTCTACAAGGCTTTTACCTTTGGCACCAAATGGATTACAAGCCGGATGATCCCTATCTGCTCCTTCAGGAAGATAAGCTCTCCAATACCAGTCTCTGTCTTGGACAGTGACAAAATATCTTCCATCCAATCTCTTCTCAGATTCAGTTCGCTCCTGCCCACCAAACATTGGGTTGAGCAGTATATTCCCCAATACTTCAACTTCTGATTCTACTGCTCTTACAGCAACATGGTGCAAAATGTTACCACCAGAGCTATCCCCAGCCAAGTAGATATGAACTTTAGAGTCCTTACTTTGAAGCCATGATCTCGATGTAGCCCACTTGAGAGCTGTCCATCCATCATCATAAGCACAAGGATAGCGATTTTCAGGTGCACGCCTATAGTTCACAGAGACTACAACAGCTTTACAAGTTCCAACTAGTCTGCGACATAAGATGTCGTATATAGCACTGTTAGCAGAGGAGTGTGCAAAGCTTCCTCCATGGAAGAAAATTATTACTGGCACAACAACCTCAGAGCTCACAGGCTTCTCCAGCTCAGCAATATTCGGCTGAGGCTCTTCTCCATTTGCAGGTCGATAAATCCTACAAAGAAGGTTGGTGCCCCGGTCGATGATGATATCAAAAGAGAAAACTCCATCCACGGGATTTGCATTTGATGGAACCTTACGGTCAAGGAACTCTGCCAAGTGGCGATTGAAAGTGCCATCAGGACGACGAAGAAGATTGTAAGCCAACTTAAAATTGGATATAAGAACCCATGTATGCAAAGGGACCACCATCTAGACAGAAAATAAAGGAATGAGAAACTCCAATTCATGTATTTGAGTACTTAACACACAAACTGGTAGTAGTAAAGACCTTTACGTTGCAAATACTATGTAAATCAAATCTAATACAAGACTTGTTACCGAGAATAGCAACTATTCTTTACAGAAGATATATAACTGAAAACAATATAATTATGGAGCAGCTAGAAACCACACATATGAGCAACTATAAACTGGGTAATAACTGATTCAAATATCACATGCCTATATGGAAGACAAGAAATATGCAAAACTCGACACTCTAACCACATGTCCAAATCAAACATCTCCTCCAAAATTAACTTGATGTAATCCCCAACAAAAAAATTGATAATGACAATAACAATAGTAAAAGAAACTCATAACCATACCCTTAAATGATCTCTAAAATCTATCAAAAACCAGAGCAAAAGGGCTTTAAACCGTAACTTCAGCATAAGAAAAGAAAATGAGCCAAAATCTAAACTTTAAGGAACCCATAGACTTAAAACAAGCCTTAACAGGAAATCAAAACCAAAATCAAAACAATCCAGAATTCAAAATAAATTAGCAAAATATTATACTTTCAAGAGCACAACCCCAGAACAAACAATCAACTTATGCATCATCTTCCCAATTAATCGACCTAAAAATCAGGTAAAATTTCTCTCAACAACCAAAACACAGTCCAAATCCAAATACAAACACAAACCCATAAAAAAAAAATTAATTCAATCTCCCAACACAAAATAACACACAATCACCGTATACTCTTAACATAACCTCTTAAAATCAACAAACCGCAAATTTTCAGAGAAAAAACACACCCTGGAATCATTGAGGGTCACTTCATCACTAGCAGCCATCATATTATTTCTCCCAAAAGATCCCAAGGTAAAGCCAAAAACTTTTTAACACTGATCCTGTTTAAAGAGAAACCCACTTCACAATTTTTCATATACTTTAATACCCACTGCACAAAACCATCAAATATTCACTCTAAGATCAGGCTAAGTGGCCACAAAGTTCCAATTTTTCAACTGTGATTCACTCTCCTTTTAGATTTAATCACTTACTAATAAATTCTAAAATTGATAAAATCTTACTGCAATATAACAAAGAGAAGTGATGTGATAAGAAGAAAAGCGTACGTTAGAAATTGGTTGATGACAAATGCTAAAGTGCACCAAATTGTGAATGGGGACAAGATAAACGACAAAGTCAGCGGCCGAAAGATAGCTGGTAAGTGGGACCCAGATGATAAATTTGCAGATAATTAATTAATATGTTTATTTTTTCCCTGAGAAAAGTTTCTATTTTCATTAATTTGGACGTAATAAGTGGAATTTATTTTTATTTTTTAAATTTTCGAGAAAGAAACAAAGAGAAGAACGGAGAGGACAAAAGCTTCCGCGCGTGCGGCCAACGCCACGCCACGCCACGTGACGACAAACGGGGTCCGTCTGAAACTCTTTTCAAGGTCTGCCAAATTTTAGAAAATTAAAATAAATTAAAGAGACATGGCCAACTTAAACGGTCGTGTACGGCCTCCCTCTAGATATAAAATTTTATACAAATTATGTCTTATAAAATTATAATTAATTTTTATGTTAAAATTTAATAAAATTTTCCTAATTAATTAGTTAATTATAATATAAAATTATTAAAATATTATATTTTAGTAAACATTATCTTGATATTTTTTATTTTCAAAACAAATAATAATATTATTTTTTTAAAAAAAATATCTCTAATTAAATAAAATATTGTTAAATTTTTTCGCCTCAATTTCCGAAAAAACTTGAGCCGGCTCTGTTCACAGTATATACATAATATATATGAGTTTTAAATTTATATTTATGTTT
The DNA here is from genome assembly GCA_019454045.1 of Zanthoxylum bungeanum. NCBI lineage: Eukaryota > Viridiplantae > Streptophyta > Magnoliopsida > Sapindales > Rutaceae > Zanthoxylum > Zanthoxylum bungeanum. The sequence goes on along the minus strand of SKCR01006638.1, from coordinate 36,632 downwards.
TGAAGAGGCTTATTATAGGATTTTGTTAATCAAATTTAATAAAAGAGGCCTCCTCCTTTTTAGAAATGCAAAACTAAAACCTGAAATGAAAATGTATATCATCAAATTATGTAAATATTGATAGGTTTATAGAACAAAATCCTCTTCATGTTTAAATATATTTCTTACGTTATTTTTATATTGTATATACAAGATATAGCTTTGCCAACAAAAATATATAAATTATATTTAAATATATATATTACTAATTAAGGAGATAAATATTGATTAGGATCTTTGTTACGGAAAATAAATCTCCACTATAAAACTCTACACAGTTGGATCACAGGAAAGTAGACTCTGATTGGTTGACGCTGGGGGAGATACAGCAATGTCGGCATATATCCACCGTTCATTTATGTAGATAAGGAAATCCAATGGCCCGATCGTTATCAGAAAAAGCATCCTGTCCTGTCCTTGCAATGGATAAGTACGCACGCAAAGAGTACTTTGATAGAGTTGCAATCCTCTACTTACTCCTCAACTTAGGCTCGTCATTAGAACCTTGTGATTGGTGGACAATGAGAACATATCCCAAAATATGTCTTATTATGCATGCGCCATGACCATGACTTAAAAAAATTATTACAAACTTGCTAGTGTGACAAAACTAGAAGTGGCCACGGTTCAGTTCGGTTTCAGAACCGAATTGAATTGTTCAGTTCTACGACTTTAGGTTGTTAGAACCGTAACCGAATTAGTTTTGAATCGATTCGGTTATGGTTCCAATTTTTTAATTTGGTTCGGTTACGATTTGGAACCGGAACCAGATAGAACCTTAAGATTACGGTTCCACAAAATGTGGAACCGTTACCGAACCGTTTGGGGTTCGGTTCGAGAGCCCCTACCAAATGAGATACATGATGGAGCAAAGAAGCACTTAAACACATGCATGAATGAAATCGAAGTCGAAGTCGTTTTCATGAAGTTCACAATCAAATGTGAATTAACAGCTTTTTTTGTCTTCTTATTAGTTAACCTTTTCCATCCATCAAACTCACTATTCAGCTGCTGCGTTCTTTTTTCCAAAATATATTTTATATGTAAACATATAATATGTTGTTATTTTAATATAATTAAATAAATCAATCAATTATCTTTAAATGGACTTATATGATATATCAACGACATATATATATTATATCATCTCTTTTTTTAACTGACCTTAAAATTAGTTGAAAAGTGATTCATTACATAAAAACAGAAAATAAATCAGTAAAACAAAGACAAAATCTTAAAAAATTATTTGTTAAACTTTCATTTATCTGTAACTACTCACATTTCAATCTTAAAATATTGAAATATATGTGAGTTGGATTGAAGTAGTAATCAACTTGCCAATTCGTATTGTTCATTTAAGTTGGCCATAATTTTGTTTTTTGTGCCAAATTGGATGTATGGGCTAATCTTAATTATCATAATAAGTTAATCCCATTATTGGAAACAAAATTTGTCCAGACCAAATTAATTTATATTTGATGTTATGGTACATTAATATCAGCCTCACTAGAGCATATGATCTCTTGCAAAATTTGGTGATGCTTAATCATTGTGAAAATTGACAAGGCTATTGCAAGTGAGAGTTTTTAGAGAAAATGAACCCACATAATTTAATTGAATTAAATTTCCAATCGATCATTAGCCATCACCAAGCGGCTTCTTTATACGTTTATTCCAAAGCGTGTGGGGTACTTATTTTCTGTGGTGATTATATATGTTTTACGTGTCCTCCTCTTATGCCATAAAAAAAAAAATTATAAGAGTGAGAGATATAGATTTTATTAATTAAATTGTTTCACCAGTATAGGAAAATTATCAATTAGAGGAGGTCAAAAATTAGGTTGATATATTAAAAATAAATAACATATATGTGATAATCGTGTGTATCAAAATATGGGTTCAATTATCATAATAAATGGACTACATCTAATAATTTAAACAGAATTGATAATCAGAAAATCAACAAAAATCAGCAAAATTTGATTATCTAACGATGTCATATTGTGGTGTCGCAGGCTTAAAATATAAGACATGGTTCTAATATAATGTTAAATCAGTTGACCTAATCGAATGTTTAAGGGCCTGATCAATAGTATTTAAAATAGAATAATGTATGTATTTAAAATAGAATAATGTATATCCTAGAAATAGCTTACTTGGTTTGGTCCTCGCAGTAAAATAAAAACAATAATGGAATCAAAATCTCCCTCACACTTCTTTGGAAGAAAAAAATATATATTTAATTTATGTTTGTTTATGGAGCAGAATGAGGGTGTGAAAAAAGAAAAGAATTATATAGTTATTCAAAAGGTAAAAAAATGTTGTAAATTCTTCAAATATGGTTGATTAAGATGGAGGAGAGACATGCCCCTTGGATGATATCTTATATGGACATGTCCTCAAATTAAGAAGCGTGGAAGAGGTACAACCTTTTGGAGGGTTGCACCCCAACTCTAAGAGTGTCCTTAAGGCATCATTTCATGCCTTTATAATGAAGGATACATGTTCATTCTCAACATCTGAAAGGAATCCGAATTTTGTGAGTCACATTTTCATTGTTTTGTAAGAGAGAGTTACACCATATTACAAGTTCAAACACTTGTTAAGGAGTGCCAATTTGAACAAGAATAATCCAATGAATCCTGGGAGAACGTTAGCCACATTGCATCCGTAGAGCACCGTGACGGAAGCTAATAAGTTATTAAGGACAGAGAATCATCTCAACTTGGACGTTGTTTATCAGTTTTTTCTGTTTTTCAAAGTTTTAAGGGTTTGCATGTTAGTGTAGATCTAGTTTTGTGTTATGTGTTTTGATTGTTTAAAACATGTTAATTTTATGTTTAATGACACTAAACCACCAACAATCTTAAGAAATTATTATTTTTGTGTTGTTAGATAGAAATTTGCATGCTTAGATAAGGAAATTTTCTGGAAAATATCGTATGTGCGTGAAAAATATGTAAGGGCGTTCGAACGCCCGACGAACGCAAAGGCAAAAATCTGAAATTTCGTAAGAACGTTCGAACACTCTTCAAACGCAACTCGAACGCAAGTCTTCTGCCTAAGAACGTTCGAACGCGTCTTCAAACGCAAATCGAACGCAACCCTCTGACTTATACCGTTCGAACTCGTCTTAAACGCAACACGAACGTAAACTCTCTGTAATACTTCGTTCGAACGCGTTTCCGGACGCCATACGAACATAAACTCTCTGGAATATTTCATTCGAACGCGTTCTCGAACGCTCCACGAACGTGAACTCTCTGTAACACTTCGTTCGAACGCGTTCTCGAATGTAACACAAACGTGCACACACTGGACAGTCTCGTTCGAATGTAGATACGAACGCGACACTAACAAATTAGTATTGGAATATACTTAGATTAACTAAAGTAATCATAATATTAACTTAGTAAATCATATACTGAATCACAATAATCTTGGTAGTATAGATTTAAGTTATTATTAGGGTGTTCAATTATCACAAGCATACACACAGTGATAAAGTTGAAAATTAATTGTGTGTTGCATATTTGGGTGAGAATTTAAAGTGCAATCATACACAAGTAATTACATCTAATCTTGATTGACACATACACATATATCTACACATATCGAATATTGTATTGTAAAATTAAAAGTGTATTACTAAGTTTTGAATCGCTAAGAGATTTTATTGAGAAAGTGTTTAAAGAATATTCTGTCAAAAAGGCGATAAGAGCCTAAATGATCAGAGATTTAAGTGGTTACTCCGGACCCCCATCGTCCTATGGGAATATTCATTTATTTACTTTTCATAAGAAACTTTAGTCGAAATTCAAGGACTTGTGTTTATTGGTACTAATGTCCAATAGAATAACGAGTGGATACTTGGTATATCACTTTGAACAATATCATTTGTTGATCGTTGTGATATTTATCTGTTATAGACTTATTGACCTCTGTTTGTTTATCAGTTACATATGGCTAGCGGAAACATCACAGTACCGGTCGCTCATGGAGAAAAGCCAGAAAAGTTTGGTGAGGCAAACTTTAAACAGTGGCAGAGTAAAATAATGTTCTACCTGACAACTCTCCAGATGGCTAACTTCCTCAAAAATCCTCCGGGTCTTGTGGAGGGTGAATCGGAAACAGCCAAGGAACTGCGAGAACAAACATGGTTGTCTGGCGAATTCCTGTGCAAGAACTACCTTTTGGGTGGACTTGACAATATCATATACAATGTGTACTAAGGCATGACTTCTGCGAAGATTCTCTGGGAATCTCTCGAGAAGAAATATAAAACCGAGGATGTCGGGCAAAAAAATATTATCGTGTGTAGGTTCCTGGACTACAAGATGGTAGATTCAAGAACAGTAATGTCTCAGTTGAGTGAACTGCAATTAATCATTCATGAAATACTGGATGAAGGAATGAAACTCTGTGAGACGTTTCAAGTTGCCACCATAATTGAAAAGTTGCCTCCATCATGGAATGACTCCAGGAGCTATCTGAAACATAAAAAGAAGCAGCTGAGCCTTGAAGACCTTGGAGTCCGGCTGAGGATCGAAGATGACAACATGAAGTCCGAGAAGGCCAACTACAAGGCTATGGAGTCTAATGCCAACATTATCGAGGGTATAAATGGTAGCAATAAGAGAAAGAACAGTGGAGCTGGTTCTTCCCAAGCTAACAAGAAGTTCAAGTGGAAGTGCTACAACTGTGGAAAGAGCGGTCACATGGCAAAGGATTGCAGAAACAAAAAGTCTCAAGACAAGGGCAAGAAAAAAAATGCCCATGGTGAGGTCTCAGAGATGAACCTATCAGCAGTGGTAACTGAAGCCAACTTGGTTGGGAATCCGAGAGAATGATGGGTAGACACTGAGGCTACTCGTCATATCTGTGCAGATAGCAAGATATTTTCCTCGTATCAGAAAGTAGATGGTGGTGATCATCTGACAATGTGAAACTCGTCTACCTCCATAGTGGTTGGACAAGGCACAGTGGTTCTGAAGAACGAAGTTGAAAATCAACTTGGCAAGAAAATCAAGAGAATCATGTGTGATAGAAGTGGTGAATATGTGTCACCATTCGGTGAATATTGTTCCGTTCATTGAATTATTCACGAAACCATTGCTCCTTATTCGCCTCAACAAAACGGGATTGCTGAGCGCAAAAATCAAACGTTGAAGGAAATGATGAACACCATTTTGACAAGTTCTGGTTTACCCCAGAACTTGTAGGGGGAACCTTGCTTTCCGCGAACTACGTTTTAAACAAGCTTCCTCACAGGAGATTGGACAAGACACCATATGGTCATGTACCTTCTTACAAATACCTTAAAGTGTGGGGGTGTCTTGCCAAAGTAATGGTTCCTAAACCTAAGAAGGTTAGAATATGATAAAAAACTGTTGACTGTATATTCATTGGATATGCTCGCAACAGTAGTGCGTATCGATTCTTGGTACACAAGTATGAGATTCCTGACATCAATCCGAATATGATAATTGAGTCAATGAATGCGACAATTTTTGAATAGACGTTTCCTTGTAAGGAAATACAAAGAATGAAGTCTCTCAAAAGAACGATTGATACTGTCAAAGACAGTGATCAGGTTGACCGAGAGTCAGATCAACGTGCAAACGTTGAGACAATCGAACCTAGACGTAGCAAAAGAGCTAGAACGTCTAAGTCATTTGGTCCCTATTTTCTGACATACTTGTTAGAAAATGAGCCTCAAAGCTATAAAGAAGCAATGTATTCGCCGGAAGCACCTTTGTGGAAATAGACTATCAACAGTGAGATTGATTCTATCCTATAGAACCATACTTGGGAGTTGGTTGATCTTCCTCCAGGTTGTAAGCCATTGGGCTACAAATGGATATTCAAACGGAAGATAAAACCGGATGGATCAATAGATAAGTACAAGGTGAGGCTTGTCATAAAAGGTTATAGACAAAAGGAATGCCTTGATTACTTTGACACATATTCACCAGTGACTCGTATCACGTCAATAAGAATGCTCATAGCCATAACTGTTATATTTGGTCTTGAAATACATCAAATGGATGTAAAGATGACATTCTTGAATGGTGAATTGGATGAAGAGATTTACATGGAACAACCAGAAGAGTTTAATGTTCCTGGACAATAACATAAGATGTGCAAACTTGATTAAAACAATCACCTAAACAATGGCATGAGAAATTTGACAAATAGATGTTGTCAAATGGGTTCAAAACCAATGAGTGTGATAAGTTTGTGTACACCAAATCAACTCAAAAATGATATGTCATTGTATGTCTCTATGTAGATGATATGCTGATAATTGGTAGTAATCATGAAATGATTCAGTCTACCAAAAACGTGTTATCTAGCAGATTTGATATGTATGATTTGGGAGTAGCTGATGTGATCTTAGGAATTAAGATTTCTAAGACATCAGATAGATATATATTATCTCAGACTTATTATATTGAGAAGATACTTGAGAAATATAACAAATGAGATCTAAATGTGGCTAGAACCCTTTTAGACCTAACTCTTCATCTATCAAAGAATGTTGGCTCTAGCGTATCGCAATTAGAGTTTTCGAGAATCATCGGAAGTCTGATGTATCTCATTAATTACACACGACCTGATATCGCTCAAGCTGTGAACAATCTTAGTAGATATACGAGCAATCCAGGACATAACCACTGGAAAGATATAGTAAGAGTTTTGAGGTATCTGAGAGAAACTTCAAAATATGGGCTACATTACGAGAGATATCCAATTGTTCTAGAGGGATACAGCGATGCTAACTGGATATCTAATACAGTGGATTCCAAATCTATGAATGGATTTATTTTCACACTTGGTAGTGCAGCCGTGTCATGGAAATCCTCGAGGCAAACATGTATTGTTCGGTCTATTATGGAATCATAGTTCATATCGTTAGACAAAACAACGGAAGAAGCATAATTGCTTCGAAATTTCCTGGAGGATATTCCTAGTTGGCCCAAACCGGTGCCAGCGATAAGCATACATTGCGACAGCCAATCGACTATTGGGAGAGCCCAAAATATAATGTGTACTGGTAAGTCTCGACACATACGTCGGAGACATAATACCATACGTCAACTGCTCTCAAGTGGCATAATATCAATCGATTATGTTAAGTCGGAGGAAAACCTAGCGGATCCACTAACTAAAGGTTTACCTATAGAGCAAGTTGAGAAGTCATCGATGAGAATGGGATTGAAGCCTATAAATTAAGAATTGTCACTGTGGAAATCCAACCTAGCTGACTGGAGATCTCAAGATCTAGGTTCAAAAGGGACAACTGAAACTTTGTGCAATTCAAAACAAACACTGAAGAGTTTTGTACTCTTTCCCATTATGATAATGACGCCGAGTGTTGTCTATCAAAGTTAGGATAAACTAAGGCTTTTAATGATTACTATATTAAGAGATGAGTCATAATGGGGGTAAAAGCATATTACATCTTCATAGTAGATCACATATTTCAAGTAAGAAGTGAGACCGCTTCCATAATATCTTACAGGCTGATTTCCCTAAAGTGCTTGATGAATTCAGGACCGCTGTTAATGGCTGAAATGAACACAACCGTAGAATGGGAAATGGTCGAAGTAAAGCTGTGTATTGGCGATTGTCTTGGTTTACACCAACGGCATAACAATTCAAGACTATGGGTCATTGGTTTTCCAAGTAAATTTGATTGTCATTCACTATGAAAGGTTCAAGGCAAAAGCTACATATTTCGATGCACCTTTAGTTCACGGAAACTCTTTCAAGTGTCTGCATTAATATTTGAAGAATTGTGGGGGATTGCTGTAGATTCTTCAAATATGGTTGGTTAAGATGAAGGAGGAACATGTCCCTTGGATGGTACCCTATAAGGACATGTCATCCAATTGAGAAGCATGGAAGAGGTACAACCATTTGAAGGGTTGCACCTCAACCCAAATGATGTCCTTAAGGCACCCTTCCATGCCTTTATAAGGAATGATCAATGTTCATTCTCAACATCTTAAAGAAATCCAAATTTTGTGAGTCACATTTTCATTATTTTGTAAGAGAGTTCCACCATATTCCAAGTTCAAACACTTGTTAAGGAGTGCCCTCTTTAACAAGAAGAATCCAAGGAATCATGGGATAACGTTAGCCACATTGCAACTGTAGAGCACCGTGACGGAGGCTAATAAGTGCTTAAGAACAGAGAATCATCTCGACTTGGACGTTGTTTATCGGGTTTTTCAGTTTTTCAAAGTTTTAGGGTTTTGCATGTTAGTGTGGATCTAGTTTGTGTTATGTGTTTTGATTGTTTAAAACATGCTAGTTTTATGTTTAATGACACTAAACCACCAATAATAAAAAATCCAAAACTATATTATTTAATTGGATATAGATTCGGTGTTGATAGTTGAATTTTGTGTTGAGTTTTTCATAAATGGTGATCGATAATTATTAAATAATAATTTATATGTAATTGAATATTAACCGCTTAGTTCAACACCAGATCCAATATCTATTTACTTAACTTTGTGATCATTTTTAAAAAAAATATTTTTGCTTCTATATGAAAGTGATGTGAGATTTTACTTATTTTCCCATTTTTTTTAAAAAAAAATTAGGACATTTCTGTCATTTCAATTTTCTCATAATACACTTATTGTACCCGAGTTATTTTAGAATTTAAATTCACGTGATTATAGAATATTATGCGGGTCAATAAAATATAATTTGAAAGTATTCATCCTAATAAATATATGATCTACCACTTAAATGTAAATATTCACTGAGGGTAAATGACTCACTTATTCATCAAAATGGAAGAAAAATGTTTTACATACTAACCAATTAAGCTAAACATATTATACAACTTAAAATGGTTTGTTGATGATGATTTTCACTCCTAATAGTCAGAATCTCGAATAAGGACATAAAAAGGATCTCCACTCCCAAAGTTCAAAGGCTCGAGCCCAATGAACATAGACGTCAGGTCCAGTTAAAAGGTTGGGATCGGTTCACATTTGTCGACCGACCCGAAGAGTGAAGATGTTCAGAAAAGTAAAACAGAGTGAAGGCATCAGAGATGACCCATTTATTTTTTTTTTACTCATTTTAGCATCACAGTTTGTCATTTACTCATTTTGATATCCAAGTTCCATTTTCATTTTTTATTTGTTACAATGACATCAAAACAAAATTATTGGCTAAACATATTGTATCATACACTTTACAAAGTACAAACTGTTACAGTTTCAAGATCAAAACGGTTACTTAACTGTATATCAATATCAAAATAATACAATCTCAAATTCTCATTTTCATTTTTTTCCCACTTCAGATGACATATCAGAGAAGAAAAAAAAGATAATAATATGTGCAAGTTTCAAGAACATATATAAACAAATTATACAACATATGAAAAAAAGATAATAATACGTGCAAGTTTCAAGAACATATAGAAACAAATTATACAACATCTGAATCAACATCTGAAAAAAAGATAATAATACGTGCAACCTCCACTGATAATAATACTTGCAAGTCCAAAGGGATGCCAGCAGTGATTGTGCAACCTCCACTGAAAACAACCATACAAGTACCAAAGAAACTGTTACAACACTATGATTATGTCACACAATGTTCAATAACAACAAGTCTCAAATGAAAATTACAAAAAAAAATGTTATAACCTTATATGAATTCATCATCTGAATCAACATATTTGTTCATATCAGCACCAAGCAAGTTAGGCTCAATAGTACAAGTAGAACTTGATCCTGACAATTCTACAATAACAACATACAATGACAAAAATAAACAACCCAATTACTTAGAATTCACATTATATTTTATTTAGAAAATATTAGTTTTAATAAATTTAAAGCATAACACTATAACAAATACATGAAGCGAATTCCTCAAATTTCTCAACATCATCCATCACAGCTCGAAGATCAATTTGAGTTGGCATAGATCGCAACCAATTTTGAGCACAAATTAAAGCTTCCACTGTTGCAGGAGCTAATGAACTTCTAAACGGATCAATTATCCTTCCATTTGTGCTAAAAGCAGACTCGAAAGACACTGTAGAAATCGGAATAGACAGAACACTCCTTGCTACATTAGAGAGAGTTGAATATTTGGAAGAATTCATTTTCCACCAATTCAACAAATCAAAAGTTTATGAATCTTCTTCACACCCATCTGCTAAATATCTAATCATATCACATTGAGTCTCCACACTTTGCTCATCCAACAAATACTTTTTGAATTGAAAAATAAGAATCTTTCGAGCTTCTCCAACAAATTTAGTTTTATCCTCCGAAATATTTGCATTAGTAGTTGACACACTTACCCCACTATATCACCCTACTGAAGTCTCATCCTTGAAGTACTTATACAAATCATTCAAGACATCTTACACCCGAGTCTCCACATCAAAAGCTTTAGCAACATCGTAAATTTGAGAGAGGAAAAACTTGACTTATTTCATCTTACATCTTGGATCAAGCACAATACCAACAAATAACACCCCATTCACTTTTGTAGGATTCTCCCAATACTTGTCAATTTTTTTTTCATATCAATGACCATTTTTTCTAACAACAAATCACCATTTTTCGCATATTGAAGTAATATGGTTTGAATCCTTACAAATTCATTGAAAAAATTATTTGATGTCACATGCAAAGAACCCGAAAATGAAAGAGTAACATCATAAAATACTTGCAAAAACTTCACTAGGCATTTACATCGACTCAAATCATTCGAACTAGGAGACCCTTTAATTTTAACCCCATCAAAAGTACAATATAAACCTATGATCATCATCGACTCCAATCATCACGTGATTTTTTTCCCGATTTATGAAACCCGGCAGGGTCGGGTCGGGTCGTCTTCTGACCCGCAAAATTGTTCACCCCTAATGGGAACTTACACCTTCCAAAGAACAGATCATCGACTTATCTTCTAGCACACACTGCCACACGAGATAATAGATTACATACCAGAGGTAACGTGTAGCAGAAGAGAGTATAGTAGCTTGGTTTAAAGAGATGTCAAGTGACAGAGCAACTTTCGGCATAACAATTGGGGAAAAGAGTTATCGCATTAATGGTAGATTCGCGTGGCTGACGTCATAAAGATAGAGGAACAATATAGTTCGCCCCAGTATATAAAGTGATTGAGAGTTCATTGTAGGGGTTAGCTAATTCGATCTCAGACACAACTTGTAATAGAAAGTAAGAAGCTTAAGTGTAAGAGTGAGTTTGTAAGAGGTCGGTCAGCCGAATTTGAGAGATAGACAGGTCGGTCATTATCCGACCATGTAATAAGAGCTTTCTTTTCCATTGTGCCCGTGGATATATGTTTGATCCATTCCGTCGAACCACGTTAAACCCTCTGTTCTATTCGGTGTTTTCTCATCTTTTGTTAAATTTGTATATAGTTTTCAACAAACTAAACAAATTTACAGTTGATAGAGGATTATTCGAAGAGTGATTTTCCCGAAACGAAAATTAGCCGTCAACGGGGTTTAAATAAGCAAATCAAGCAGATGAAAGAATTGTCATTATAGTCTATTAATGGTGAGCTACGTACTGTCTCAACAATGTTGAGGCACCGATTCCAACTCCCACACATAGTACTGATCTTTCTCTCTTTTACAAAAATATGGAATTAATATGATAGATTTCTTCTAAATATTAATAGTGATTTCGGAGCCACATAGTCACAGTCACGGTAGATTTATGGACTGTAGAATTATATTATAAAGATATTGTATATAGAATGTCAAAAAAAAAAAACGCATTTTCAGTTTGATTGGAGGCCAAACCTGTATTTGCAGATTACATGAAAAACTCAAACAAACATGCATATGGTGCTCACATCACATGTTTGATGTAAAATCAAATAGAGGTAGGTAGAGTCATTTTATTTATTTATTTATTTTTATTTATTTTTTTTCCCTGGGTTAAGAATCTGATTAGCTGGTGCCTGGGACTGGGAATGCATGCATGCTGGAAAGCAATATACGTAAAATTGGAAACTTTTTATAATCACACAAATATCAATTTGAAGATTATGTTTCCCCCTTCGCCCTCCTATTGTCCCCTTATAAAATGCCATTACTATCTTTCTTTTTTTTTTTTTTAAATACATTACTTTTTGATTTCCTTATTTGATTTTATAATTTTATAGTTTAATTATTATTATTTTTGATTTAATTCTTTTATTTTTTTCCCATTTATTTTTTTCTTTATATATATATTATTTATTTCGTATTTTATTTATTTTTCTTTTAATTATTTATTAATTTATTTGACACTACTTATGTATAATATAAAATATTCTATTTTATGGTAGTAATAATTTTTCATTTGTGACTAAAATGATTATATGTATAATTTGGGAACAAACATTTTTTTCAAATAAAAAGTCTCTTTAGACCAATATTATTTTTCATGTTTAGAGAAAAATACATGTAAAAATACTTAAAAAATACACAAAATATATAAAAACATAAATTTTAATTTATGTTGTCTCCAAAGTCTCATCCTGATGCGCTTTGTGATATATATACATTACTTCGTATTACAAAATGATAAATAAAGTACAAAAAAGATAAATATAATAAATAAAAGATATGTATTTAAGAAAATAATTTTTTATATGAAAACGGCGCCGTTTTAGGGATGCACGCCTAACCTTTGACCGCGAAGCATTTCCAAACAAACACAAACTTCCCGCTAAGCCAAAACTCGGTGCCACGTTGGCAATCCGCGTGATTCCTCATTGACCAATCACAATGCAGTGTATGCTCCTATATAAATATACTCTCGCACATTCTTATTAAAAATACAAATTCAAAAGCACTTTCTGTTTCAGAGAGTTTGTTTGGCTTCACCTTTACAGCGCTTCAACCAAAATCGAAATATAAGGTTAGGGTTTTAAAGAAGAATGAGTTCAACAGGAGGGTCAACAAAGGGCGGTAGGGGTAAGCCGAAGGCGTCGAAGTCGGTGTCGCGGTCGCACAAGGCGGGGCTTCAGTTTCCGGTGGGTAGAATCGCAAGGTTTTTGAAGGCAGGAAAGTACGCCGAGCGCGTTGGTGCCGGAGCTCCCGTTTACCTATCTGCTGTGCTCGAGTATCTCGCTGCCGAGGTTTGTTTGTTTATTCTATGCTGATAATGAAATTAGGGTTTGATTGCAAAAAAAAAAAAAAACTGATTGGGTAATGTTTTGTTTGTGGTTTAGTTTTGATTTGTGATTTGGGTATAGGGAAATTGTATAAAAAAAATGTAGTTTTCCTTCTAGGTTTCTTGAATAATTAACTTTTGGTATCTTTTTTTTTTATGGTAAAAGCTGCAAATATAATCTATTAAATTTGATGCTAAATTGTTTCTGCTTTTGTAATTTAAGAATTTATTGTATTTCATCTACAGGTTCTGGAGCTTGCTGGTAATGCAGCGAGGGATAACAAGAAGAATCGAATAGTACCGAGGCATATTCAGCTTGCAGTGAGAAATGATGAGGAATTGAGTAAGCTTTTGGGCACAGTGACCATTGCCAATGGAGGTGTTTTGCCCAATATTCACCAGACACTGCTTCCAAAGAAAATAGGCAAAGGAAAGGGTGACATTGGATCTGCTTCTCAAGAGTTCTAAGCTGCTCCTCTGTTCTTTCTAGTATCTTTCTTGGTTTTTTTGTTTTGTTTTTTTTTTCCGGGATGGTGTAAAGATGTTGCTGGGTTTTTTTGGTTATACCTGTAGCAAATGAGATTTTGCATTTGGTAAGCGTGTAGCTTCGTAATTAATCAATGGGCCTATGTTTCAGTTCACTCTCATTTGTTTACTGAAATTTTATGTGGATAGTTTTGGTGTCTGTAGCTTAATAAATAAGATATTGACGCGGTCGAATCTAACAAACAAGATACAAGAATCAATTAGGAACATTCAAGAAGCAAGGCAAAGTTCGAGCTTGAATTGTAACAGACATTATTATGCTTGTTACTGTGAGTCCCCTAAGCGCGTGTGTATTATAGGGCTTGAAACTGGTTGATGTTGCAAGTCATTTTCCACTTCATAAAATTCAGAATCAGCAATTTTTTAGTTAGTAATTAATTTTTCTAGAACTCAAGTTTTGAAGAAATTTCTTAGTTCAAATGTGATATGAATTGAATTCATGTTTCTGAAAGGTTTATGTGTTCTGGGATATAAAGTCCTTGTTAAGTTGAATTGCCGGCGAAATCCATATTTGTTCTTTAAATTTAGGTTTCATGTTCTGTAATTTCGTTTGTTAGATTCATTGCAACAGCGGTCTGCGTATAGAAAAAGACAACTGGAAACTTATTAGAGTGTCGCTCTAACCGTTCATTATTGCGTCAAAATGATGTTGGGTTTGTGGTCGAACATTGGGCCAATGTTGCATCATTTTTGGCACTACCACTATAGCAATGGTGCCAGATTTGGCATGTAATAGATCAACTATATTATAGGAAATTATTTTTTTTAATGTAATATTTGATGTAATGAGTTGGATATGGAAATAATATTTGGTGTAAAAATTGTACTAAAATGATGCAGTGGGTTGAAGCAACATATTAAATTATTTTGGTCAAATTTTCATCATTTCAAAGAAAACTAACCAAAACATTATTGAGGTATTTTTGCCGGTAATCGATGGAATGAGATGAGATGCTATTTCAAAGCTAAAATGGGTTGTTTCTATGGAGAGGTGGATGAGGGAACTAAATTAGGGAAATCCTCGTGTGAAAGTCTTGCAAAAGAAACAAAACCATTAAGGGTCGAGGTTGGGATGTTAATGATGGCACTTTCACAATCAAGTAAGCGTTTTGGATTAAATGGAGTTGGTGGGTTTCATAAAAATCTGGAGAAGAACGAAGAAGATGAGGTTTGAATTCATTGATTACTTTCTTATATTTTCACTTTGACTTTTGTTTAGGGTGTACTCTTGGAGGTAGTATACCATCTCTCTCTCATAAGAATTTGAGTCTCATGTATGTGCCCTAAGGCAAGGGCATTGCAATCTTTATGTGCAGTGACATCAAGACTGGTGTCTTGATGTGTCCACGTCGTGATTCGTGGTTTAGACGATTTGCTTAAATAATATTATAAAATCTTTTCAAATATGTTAACGATAACTACATTACAATATCATACCATATATTACTAAACCATGATACATTTTATCCAAACATTAACAGCTTTCTTTTTTCTGACTTCAACTTCATTTTTGTTCATAAGATATCGATTCATTGGGACACGTGTCGTTACTGTACGTTTGTTACAAATTTACCTCCAAACATTAATAATATAATAAAAAATGACTTTAGAGCAATTAATCCTTTCAGTATTGCATAAAATTGTCCTTTTATCACAAACTTCTGCAATACTGGACTTGTTATATGTACATAAAATTTCTAAAAATCGAAGTGCGATAATATGTAAATGTACATGAAATCTCCTCCCACTTTTGATTGGAACCTTGGAGGCATATTCGGATCTCGATTATAAATAAATTCATATTATGTCATTTTATGTGATTAAGTTGAATTTCAGGGACTCCAATGTTATAATCTATAATCATAATTGCCGGTCAGTCAAACTTCCTGACCATCAAAGCCTCGAACACGCTCTCTTCCAGTCTGCCTCGTCGCAAAACTGAAAAAACGGACGACAATGGACACACAATGGCTTTTGATAATTCACGGCTCTTTGACGCTCTTAGTAGTGGTCTCGTTTCTCTGCGGCCAATGGCCGATCTTCGAAGGCACCCCAATTCAACTCATCCATCATTTTCTCACATTTGGCGCCTACGATTACTTACTGTACTCTCTCACCCTCTCAATTTTCTATTTTTTTTTTTGGCGAGAATAGATTTCCTGTGATGATTTTATTTCTGGGTTTTTCTTGCAGCCGGTTTGTTGGGTCAGTGTTTGGTGAAAAGGGCGCCAATGCTATCCTTTCCGTTGAGTATTTTTGCTGCGATCGCCCTAATCCTGTCTTACAGGTTTCTATGTTTTTTTTCTTTATAATTTGTTTGACCTATGCATTCAAGTTGTATGATGTTATGAACTTTTGATAATTTTGACAGGAAAAAAAGGGGATTTGAAAAGGGTTTTTTTTGGGATTATTCAAAATTGTGTCTAATTGAATCAAGTGGCAGTGCTTTAACAAGGGTTTGGATTTTTTTACTGAGTTTAGTTTTAAGATGCTTGTATATTCGTTGGAAGCCAAAGAACCTAAAAGCACTTTCTGAAGAAGCATCTATCAAATGCTTTGTTAGAGAACTTTTCAACTGATTTTCTGTCTTGAAAGGAGCTTTTGAGTGAATAATCTATTTATCTGCATCTCAAAATAACACTTCTGAGTGCTCTTTTCGATGTTAAAAATGCTTTTGTCTATTTGATCCATAAGTTCTTACACCTGGTGGTGGGGAGTGGATCACTAATGGATAAGATATCATAGAATTATTTATAGCGAATATATAATGATGAAGGTTTTAGTGATGTATGAATTGTTTTGTTTCTTTTTATGGCACTAAAATCTTTCATTAAGTTTGCTATTTGATTGCAGATTATATATTTGGCAATAATCGGTGTCACTTATTATTTAATTGCAAATTCATCCTTTAGCTATATTCCTGGATACTATTTAAGTGGAATTCATAGGTAAGAAACCATACGTAGATGTGCTTGACTGATTACAATTCTTTTGACATGTTTTATTCTGAACATCAGTAATAATTTGCAAGTTCTTCCAGGTACACAAGCGTGTTGGCGGTTGGCATTGGTGTTCTTTTCTTTCTGTTGACTAGCTTTACTGATCCAGGAACTGTGAAGGCTGAAAATGTTTATCAATATCAATCTGCTTATCCATATGACAATATCATATACAGAGAGAGAGTGTGTTCTACTTGTAAAATTCCAAAGTGAGTTCATTTTTTCTTAGTAAACACTTCTTTAAAATGTTTTGATGTCATCTATAATGAATATATTTTTCTTTGGATCTGTGTCTCAGACCTGCTAGGTCCAAGCACTGTAGCATATGTGGTCGCTGTGTTGCCCGGTTTGACCATCATTGTGGGTGGATGGTTCGTGTTATCTTAAACTATTTTAGTTGTTGTATATGCTGTATGCTGAAAATTATCAATGCTTTTGATTTCTGCTGAAAGTTGTTTGGTATTGCAGAATAATTGTATAGGGGAGAGAAATACCAGATATTTTATGGCTTTTCTTTTGTGGTGAGTTTTCTATGATTCATTAGAATTTCTCTTGGCCTCAGTTGGGTCGTTACATTTTGTATCAATCGACTGGCCTTTTAGATATACTACAATAAGCTGCATGTATTTTATTCCATTTATTTATTTATGTTAAATGCTGCATTAGTGTTTTGCAGGCATTTGTTTCTTTGTTTATATGGAACCATTGCCCTTGGGTTGATTCTTGCTGGGAGATTGAAAGAATTAAGGATTGTATATATCCTGACGGGTAAGGCTGATAAGCATTAAAGATCTAGTTATATGATCCGCTTATGAAACTCGATGTGATGTGTATTTCTTCCTTTTTTTTGCAGTTTATTATGGTATAGAAAACTCATTTCGCAACCTAGTTCCACATATTGTTCAGGTGAGTATTTTAAATAATTTAGCATGCTTCTTTAACATCCAAACTTCTTGTTCAATGCACGAATGTTGAACAAAACTTGTGTTTTGAATTAACTCAAACAAAGAATGCCTTTTCCAATGGCATGCGGACTTTGACAAAATATTTCATATAATAAGTTGATTGTCCCAAACACATGCTTCATCGTTTGTCTGTGAAAAAAAATATTAAACTGTGTTTTCTGATGTCAAGAAAATATATTACATTTCTGATTGGTTGTTAATAACATATTTGTATGTTGGCATGGAATGTTTCTTTGTGTTTTAAGTATCTAATCCAAAGTAAATTTCATGGCATTTTGGACTCACAGCCTTTTTGGCTATTTGATTAACATCTTTTTGGTGTGTCACAGTGGTTGCTGGGTTCATATAACACTCAGATACTTCTTATGGTGTTTCTTGCTATTGTTTCTCTCTTACTGGTGGGCTTCTTTGGGTATCATGCCAATCTCTGTCGAACGAATACAACAACAAATGAGGTAATTTTTGGCAGTAATTTATCTTTTCTTGAAAATATAATAAGTGGGCTGGATGTCGGAAATAAACCTCTTGGCTCTATGGCTTTAAGAGAGGCATCCCTGCTACATATAAAACAAGGCCTCTGTTTATGTTTACAACTTCACATAACATGTCAAGTTTGTTACTGAAACCCTGGATTTTAATGCGGGCTTATCTACGTAAACTGCAGACTGTCAAGTGGCAAGATCACATGAACTGGCAGAGGAAGGTGAATGAAGCAAGGGAAAGTGCTGCAGCACTTAAAGCAAGCATCAATGGAATGAGCAGCGAAAGAAAGCCTCCAGAGAGCAAATGGAAAGCCTTTTTCCGAAGATCCCGTTTGGAAGACACCGAGGCCGTTGTTAAGAATAACATCTATGATAAAGGCATCCTTCACAATGTTTGGGAGGTCATAGCTCCCCCATCAACAAGACGTTCATTTTTACAAACCAAATCAAAGTCCCGCTGAAAGCACTGTAAAAAAACTCGTCACTCACTTTGTTATCAATGCAGTCGACTTTCCTGAAGTGTCATGGCTTATCTTATAGTTCTGATTCATAAAATTTATCTACAGGCCACAATGGGAGGATTGGGTGAATATTTTGAGCATTGGTTCTCATTCCTTATTGCCCTCACTGAAATTTTGAGAGTGTCATTACTGGATAGAGAGATTGAGAGGCTGTATTATTGTCATGGGAGATTCTGCAGAAATAGGAAAACAACAGCTGATTTCTTGCCACGTATTAAGACAGCAGTAGATATTTGAGTATTATAGAAAGAATAGACATTCATTTTGTTATAGAGAATTAACTTTGGGGATTCTAAGTGTCATTTTCCCTTTCACATAAACTCGTTCGATTTGGATTGGCAGAAATACATTTTGCTTGTTCTATATAGTTAAACACAAACGACTATGGAATGAAATTATTTTATGTGAAATAAGAAAAATCAAATACTACTTCTAAACCCGTAAACACTTATGTCTGTTAAGTGTTTTAAAAAGATGATCGGTGATTGAATCAGTTATTAAAATATTCAATGGATTATTGGTTTAACCAATTGAATCGGTAAAATCGGATGACGTTATAAATAATTTTAATTAATTAAAAATTAAAAAATATTAAATTTTAATTTTTGGTTTTAAAATTTTTTTTTTATATTTTTTTTAGGAGTCGGCTGGTCTGGTTCATTTGTTTGGACTAATTTTTTAGCATCCTAATTTTTGGGGTTAACTGGATCGAATTCACGATCGATTTCTGGTTGGATTTTTAAAACCATGTGTTTGATAAACTAGTTAAAAGTAGAATACTCAATCAGAAGTGGCCCATGTTTGAGCTAAAGTTGATGCTTCTTGTGAATCGTATAAGCAAGCAGGCCACGAAAAGGAATCGTATTGATAGAGATAGTAACAGTGAGCTGATTAATGTGGTATGTACTCTTCCACCCGATGGCTAGCTCAAACTTAATGTAGATGCGGCTCAAGAGAAGGCTAGCAACTTGGCAGGTTTGGGGGCTGTGTTCAAGGACTTTTGGCAGTGAAAGTTAATAGGAACATCCATGATACAAAGGTAGTTGAAGAGCAAGCCATTCTTTTCGGGGCTCAATGGGCAATGAAGGCTACACTTGTATCATGAATATCAACTTCAATTTAAAAAAACCTCTCTTTGTTGAAAGTTTGATTTATGAGCACATTAATTTCTCAACCACAACTTAATATATATGTTTTGCTCTGTAGTGAATAAATTTTACACTGCGCAAAGACAGCAGGAGCAATTGACAAGTGATACATTCATTGGCTAATGAAGCCATTCAGGAGGAGGATGAGTCTGATACTTCCTCACCATTTTTTTAACGAAAAGGTTTGTCATCAAAAACCTTGTTCTGTATCATTTCATTTGCTTTCTTTTGGTGTGTTAAAAACAAGAGCTATGTATGTCTGTGGCTTGCCTTCCCCAATTTGGACTCTCTGCAATTAATACTGACAGGATTTGGCACAATCAACTTCCTGCTTTCAGAATTTAAATCGCTTAATTGATCGTGCAGGGGCTGCAGTAATTTGAAGTATTCATACTTTTGAGTTATTGGGGAAGTGCATAGTGTGCCAATTTGTCAAAGTAGCCTTTTACGATTAGCAATGACATGGGTATCACTTGATGGTGTAAGTTTCAAGATTTAATCTCTAAACATGTTTAAGAAACTAAAAATATTTTAACTTCAATAAAAAGGTGTCCATATTGACGCATTATTACTACGTACCCGCAAGTTTAAAGATGTGATAACAATTTTAAAGAATAAATTATTATCCCAAATAATTTCAGAAAAATATTTTATTCCATCTTAAACCTTTTATGTGCCACTCGACTCTTAGCCCAGTGGTGGGCATAAGTTCGACTCTCTGCCATTGCAGGGAGTAAAAAATCTCTCAATTTTGAGATTAGAAAATTCTCTCCAAAGTGGGAGTAGAATTCTCCCCATATTTAAGTGGGAGTAGATATTTCTTCTCTAGTAGACGTAGAATTATGGATGTACTATAATGTTTGTATTCAATATTTCAATAGATTTCGGATGATATATTTATAGATTTGTATCGTAATAAAAAAAAAAACTTTTATGTAACACAGATATATATTACTATGTGCAAGCAAGTTCATTCAGACATGATTTAAAAATATTATAATTTATTACAATATAGAGTTTATTCTTATTTATAATTGGCCAAGTTAGGATCATGATTTTTTTATGACTGCATCGAGATTATTCCTATATAGAATATTACTCTAGTCCTGGGCGTCAGATCGGATCGGATCGGATCTATCTCCCGAGTTCGATCAGATCGTATTTGTTTAGTTCGTTGGATGTCGGATCAGATAAATTTGATAACTATCGAAAATCGAACCAGATTTCATTCGATCCGATAGGACTAGGCATCGGAACGGATCAGATCTGGCTCTCGAATCCTATCAAATCGTGTTTGGTTCGTTTGTCGAATTTCGGATCGAATCAGATATATTTGATAACTATCGGATCGAATCAGATTTTATCCGATTTGATAACAAATCAGAATCCGATAGAGAATCCAATAATATATTCGATTTGATAATAAATCTGATTAATAACAGATCCGATTAAAAAATTGACCTGAAAATTTGTAAATTCATAACAATTTTATCGAATCGGATCAGATAACTTAAAATTCAAATCAATTTTATCAAATCGAATCCGTTATCAAATCAGATCCGTTATCAAATCGAATCCACTATCGAATTCATTATCAAATCGGATGCTCTATCGGATTCAGATCTGTTATCGAATAGAATTTATCCGATTCTTTAAGATATCAAATCGGATCGAATAAATTTGATTCGATTCGATAGTTATCAGATCAAATCCGATCCGATAAGGACTCAAAATCCGATCGAACCAAACAAATCATCTCTTATCGAATCGGATCGAATTCAGATTCGGTCCGATTCGATCCGAATCCGATAATGCCCACCTTTCGATCCGATTTAAAACCTTAACGAATCGAATAAATTTGATTTGATAACAGATCTGAATCTGATAGAGCATCCCATTTGATAATAAATCCAATAGTAGATTCGATTTAATAACAGATATGATTCGATAATGGATCCGATTCGATAAAATTGATATGAAAATTTGTAATCAACATTCTAAAATTTAGTCGAGTCTAGCCCTGAGCATCAAATTGGATCAAATAACATAAAATTCAGATCAATTTTATGGAATCGGATCCGTTGTCAAATCGAATCCACTACCAGATTCATTATCAAATAAGATACTCTATCGAATTCGGATCCGTTATCAAATTAATTAAATTTATCCGATCTATTAAGGTTTCAAATCGGATCAAATGAAATCTGATTTGATCCGATATTTATCAAATCGAATAAGATCTGATTTGATAGGGACTCAAAATCCGATCAGATTAAATTATTCAACGCTTAATGAATCAAATCGGATTCGATCCGATCCAAATCGAATCCGATGCCCACCCCGTTAATACTGTAAAAAAGTGTTACTGTACATATTTTGGATCTAACAAAGACTTTCTCTTCAGGTTATTGTGTTGCCCAACTTGGAGGTTTTGGAGCTGTATGAAATTAACTTTATCTTAGTCTTCGATCTTTTATGAAGTTGTGAATTTGAAGAATAAAGTCCGAGGTAATTAATTTTCATTTCATTTATTTAATCACATATCTTGATTTAGAATTTCATCTCATCATCAACTAAAGTATTTTAAACTACAGATTAATTTATTATTAATTTCGGATTTATCTCAATTATTTTTGCAACAATAAAGGTTTCTTGGTCCTTAATTTTATGCTCTCATAAACAGCTAGATTGTCAAATAATAATAATTGTATTATCATGAAACTTTAATTAAAAATATAGTTACAAAAGTCATAGAGAAGCAATTTCAGTTACGAATTTAATCCTATCCTTTAATCTTTTATTTATTTATTCTTTGCCCAAGGAATGAAATTTGGCTTTGTAAAAGCAAATACTAACTTCTTAACTTTCAAATTTTCTCATCTCCTTTGCCTTCATTGTCTGCCATTCAGCTTGATCAGCACGTCGATCTCCTCTCCTCTGTCGTTCTCTATCAACAAATACCAAAATTCCGTTTATTGAGTTTTTGTCCATCTTTGTTGTCTTTTTTACATTTTCTCTTCAGCATACAGTTCTTGTCCACAATTACTAAAAACTTGCAAAAAAATAAAAAATAAAAAATAAAAGATGGGGGAAACAATTGTGACTGTTGCTTTAGAAGTTGTAAAATGCTTGGCTCCTGCAGCAGAACGCCAATTTGGTTATTTGCGTAACTACAATGCCAACTTTGAGAATCTCAAGACAAAAATGGGGAAGCTGAAGGATGAAAGCAGTAGCATTCAGCGCAGAGTTTCTGAGGCCCAAAAAAATGGAGAAAAGATTGAAGAGAAGGTTGAGAAGTGGCGGGACAGTGCCAGCAACATCATTGAAGTGACAGAGAAATTCATTGCCGACGAAGAGACAATAAATAAGCGATGTCTCAGGGGGTTGTGTCCTAATTTGAAGACTCGCTCTTGGCTTAGCAAGAAAGCAGAGGCAAGGGTGAAGGCCACTATTGAACTCCTAGAAGAAGCCCGCAGATTTGATAGAATTTCTTACCGTACCATTCCAGAGGAGATATGGCTTACGACTCACAAAGGTTTTGTGACCTTCAAATCCAGACATATTACTTTGAATGCTATAAAAAATGCATTGAGTAATCTTAATGTCAGCATGATTGGGGTATACGGCATGGGCGGCATTGGAAAGACGACACTAGTGAAGGAGGTCGCTAGGCAAGCATGGGAAGACAAACTCTTTGATCAGGTAGTCTTTTCAGATATTTCCCAGACTCCAGACATAAGAAAGATTCAAAAAGAAATTGCACAGAAATTAGGTCTGGAATTGCATGAAGACCTTGAATCAAGTAGAGCAAATAAGTTGTATGAACGACTTAAGCAGGAGAAGAAGATCCTTCTAGTGTTGGATAATATCTGGAAATATCTTGATTTGGATACTGTTGGAATTCCTTTTGGAGATGATCATAAAGGATGTAAACTATTGCTGACATCAAGAGATCGTAATGCACTATCAATTATGGGCTCTAAAGATAACTTTCCGGTTGGGGTTTTAAATGGAGAAGAAGCTTGGAGATTGTTCAAGATGATGGCGGGTGATTATGTTGAAAATAGTCAGTTAAAACCTACAGCAACAGATGTAGCCAATGCATGTGGAGGTTTGCCAATTGCCCTAACTACAATAGCAAGGGCATTGAGAAATAAGAGTGTGCTTCAATGGAAGAATGCATTACAAGAACTCCAAACACCTTCCATGGTAATCTTCGAAGGTGTACCGGCGGAGGCATATTCTACTATTGAGCTGAGTTTCAAGTATCTAAAGAGTGAGTACCTCAAGCAAACTCTTTTTTTGTGTAGTCTAATTACACCAGGTTCAATTATGGACTTGTTCAAATATTGTATGGGATTGGGTGTGTTTCAGGGAGTCTATAATATGGAAGACGCACGTAAAAAATTATATGCGTCGGTCGATGAACTTAGAGACTCTTGTTTGTTGCTTGAGGGTGATAGCAGTGAAAATATTTCTATGCATGATGTTGTTCGCGATGTTGCCATTTCAATTGCATGTCGCGACCAAAATGCATTTGTAAGGAGAAATAAGGATGTGTGGGAATGGCCAAATGAGGATGCATTAAAAAAATGCTATGCAATCTGTTTGAGAAATAATAATATTCATGAACTTCCTCAAGTGTTGGAATGTCCACAACTTGAATTTCTATATATCAGTTCCAAAGATTCTTCTGTTGAAATCAATATCCCCGAGAGCTTTTTCGTAGGGACTAGAAAGATTAAAGTTATAGATTTGACTAGGATGCAGTTATTTTCATTGCCATCTTCAATTGATCTCCTAGTAAATCTTCAAACACTGTGTCTAGATCAATGTATGTTGGGGGACATAGCTATTATTGGAAAGCTGAAGAATCTAGAAATCCTGAGCTTTCTGCAGTCTGATATTGTTCAATTGCCTAAAGAACTAGGTCAATTGACTAAGATAAGGTTGTTAGATTTAAGAGAATGTTTCCGATTAAAAGTGATTGCACCCAATGTCATATCAAGCTTAACTCGATTGGAAGAATTATATATGCTTAATTGCTTTGTAGAGTGGGAGATTGAAGGAACCAAAGGTGAAAGAAGTAATGCTAGCCTTGATGAGATTATGCATTTGCCTCGTTTGACCACTTTAGAAATACAAGTTAAAAATGATGATATTTTACCTAAAGGCTTTTTTGTCAGAAAGTTGGAAAGGTTCAAAATATCAGTAGGGGATGAATCATTTTTGCCGCCCAAAAAAGGATATAGAGATTGGTTTAGTCATAGTAGAGAAATATTTTTCATAGATGATCAGGAGACATTTAGAAAATTGGTGCTCAAGCTGAGTTCTACGACCATTTGCTCTGAGAAATTGCATGGAATCAAGAATGTTGAGTGCTTACTTTTGGATAAGTTGAAAAATGTAAAGAATATTCTTTTTGAAATGGACACAGAGGGATTTTCAGAATTGAAGCATTTGAATGTCCAAAATAATCCTGAGATTTCGTGTATCGTCTCGTCGATGGAGAATGCATATTGTGATGCCGCCTTTCCCCGTTTGGAGTCACTTATTCTATACAAATTGATGAATTTGAAGAGGATATGTCATGATCTAATCAGATTAGAGTCATTCAATGAATTAAGAACTATAAAAGTGGAAGATTGTGATGTATTGAGAAATATCTTCTCGCTTTCTACAACAAAATGTCTTCCAAGACTTGAGAGGATTGCAGTTATAAATTGCAGGAATATGGAAGTGGTATTTGATGTTAGCGGAGAAGGTAATATCTCTGACAATAATATGATTACGAAGACAGAGTTTGCTCAATTAAGATCTTTGAGTCTGGGAGGTCTTCCAAAGCTTACAAGCTTTTGCAGTAAAGTGAAGACATCTCACGGGGAATTGACAGCCAGCAAAATCAAGCTTGATTCTCCAACAACGCTTTTCAACGAGACGGTACGTAGGTTAACAATTTCTTGTTCTGTATTTTATTTGTCATATCATGCATTTTCATATGTGTAGCAGTGTAGGGGAAAAATCATTCAAAGAAAATAGAAAATATATGAAAATGGAAATAGTTGTAGAAACAGTTTGCAAATTTAAGAATAATATTACCATTTACCACTAATAAAATAGGAGGTTCGGTTGAGTCGCAGACTATGTCGCTCTCTTTAAAACGTTTCTTGACTCAGCCCAAAATGTGTATTAACAGTAATTCGGTCCTTACGTTTTTAGGATAAAATAGACCCAGAAAAACATCATGTCTCAATCGATTTGATACAAAATCAATTGGTTTACTCAAACCCCAAAAAAATTGTTCGGGAATCCCAAAAACACAACAAGAATAGTAGAGGGGGTATTTAGTAGGGATCAATAGGATTTGTGAAATTGTTTTTTCTTATCAAATTACTCTCGGCTCTGTCAATTGTTTTTGTTTTTTCTCAAATTGCTCTCGGCTCTGTCAATTGCTTTTGTTTTTTTCTCATTCTTTTCAAAGTGTGAAGCATCCCTTATATAGAAAAATATTTTGGCCATTTGTAATTAAAGTACTAGATGAAAAGGTTGAACACCTAATTTATTTTACACGTTAAAAATTTAAAAGCAAATAAAACGTGAGATGTTAACAAAATTAATTGAAAAAGTTCACATTTAATTTGAATAATGCAAACTGTTTCATCATGATAAAAAAACGGTAATGATTATTTATTATTTATTTATTATTTTTCTTTAAAAATGATACTTTATATAGTATCACTTTTTTTATTTAAATTAAAATTCATTTAAAAATTTACATTTAAAACAAATTTTTAATTCCCTTAATACATTAACACCTATTTTAATGGTAGATTTTTATAACTTAAAAATCAAAATATATGTAATAAATTCTTGTAACTCCTCAAAACTTTAAAACCAATTTTTTTTTTTTTTTAAAAATTCATTAAAAACTAACAATTCCATACTTTAATTTTAATAAAATATACTTTCATCGAGTAACATAACATAAGGTCGTGTATAAGTAAATGTGCATGTCGACTTGAACCTTTATCTAGTGTCGACGATTAAGATTATACTAGAATAACTCGTAGTTTTGAACTCTATCTCTGACAACGTTACACACACAAACCTTTCAAGGTGAAGTCAAAAAGTCAGTACATGCACGTATATACCAGTATAGTGAATACCCTCGAAACTTTTACTCAAAATTTCACAAAAAGCAGATATACTTCTACATTCACATAGATTTGTCTATCAAGAGTACCTTCTAGTTAGGTACTCCACCTACATTCACCTTACATCACTTCAGTATATAGTAGCACATTTTTTATTTAAATTAAATTCATTTAAAAATTTACATTTAAAATAAATTTGTAACTCCCTTAATACATTAACACCTAATACATTAACACATATTTTAATGATAGATTTGTGTATCTTAAAAATCAAAAAATATATAATAACTTCTTGTAACTCCTCAAAACTTTAAAACCTTTTTTTTTAAAAAAAAAAATCATTAAAAACAAACAATCCCTCACTTGAATTTTATTAAAATATATTTTCATCGAGCAATAAAATATAAGGTCATATATAAATAAAGGTGTTTGTCGACTTAAACCTTTACATAATATCAACGAATCAGATTATACTATAGTAACTCGTAGTTTTGAACTTTATCTCTAACAACGTTACACATACAAACCTTTCAAGGTGAAATCGAAAAGCTCATGCATTACGGCCCAATATAGTGAATGCTCTAGAAACTTTTACCCAAAATTTCATAAGAAGCGGTCACACTTCTACATTCACATATGTGTGTCTATCAAGAGTACTCTTGTAGCGAGAAACTTTTAATATTGTAATCTTAGGTTTATGATCATTTTCAGGTACCTCATAACTCTTTCAATAACATACCGATGATCCACACTAGATCTACTAGTAAATTTGCATAATAATCCTACGACATAGACAAGTCAAGTCCAGTATAATCAGTAGAATATCTAAGACTACCGATTATGCTCACATATTCAGTTTGTCTAACCCTGTCACCGGTGTTCTTGCACACCTTAACACTAGAATCATAAGAAGTACATGTAGGTTTGCAGTCAAAGTAATTAAATATCCTCAAGATTTTCTCGATTTAATGCGATTTATTGAAGGTCTTGATCAGGTATGACAAATCTTTTAGATTGATTAATGTAAATCTCTTCTTCTAATTCATCATTCAAAAAAGTAGTTTTAACATCCATTCGACGCATAATAAGATCATGAATTGCAGCAAGAGAAATAAACATACACGAATAGATGTAATCCCAGTTACTGGTAAAAAATATCAAAAAAATCTATATTCTCAAAAAAAATCAATAGCATCTCTTTATTTATACTGAACCATCTAGTTTTAATTTCTTCTTAAGTATCAATTTACAACCTATGGTCTTGTAATCTGAAGGTAAATATAGTAAATGACAAGTCATATTAGACTCTAAAAAACTCATTTAATCATCTATTGCTTCTTGCCATAAATCAGCATCTAAAGATGACAATGTTTTTTTTAGAGTAATAGGATCTTCTTCTAATGTGTATGCATAAAATTCAGGACATAAATCTTTAATTGTTCTAGACCATTTACTCCTCATAGGTGTAGATTCAATTTCCTTATCAGGCTCATTAGCTTCAGTCATGGGATTAATACCAGAGGATGAACCCCCACCATTCTTCAAAATAAAAAGAAACTTATTCTCAAAGAAATCAACATCGATAGATTCAATAACAGCATGATTTTTAAAATAATAAAATCTATATGCTTTACTATTAACAATATAACCAATAAAAATACATTCATATATTCTACTAGCAAGTTTAATCATCTTAGAGTCATTAATTCTAACATAGACAAGACAACTCAAAGTTCTAAGATATGACAAGTTAGGTTTTCTATTTTTCAAAATTTCATAGGGTGAAACTTTATCATTTGGTTTAAGCATTATATTCAAAACATAACAAATAGTTAATAAAATTTCTCCCCACCAAAATGAAACAGCACCAGAATTAAGTAACATAGAAGCTACAATTTCAGCATAAGTTCTATTTTTCCTTTCGGTTTTTCATTTAATTTTGGAGAATAAGGTGCATGTTTCTCATGAATAATACCATGTAATTTATAATATTTAATCAAAGATGCAGACTCATACTCAGTTCCTATATCACTACGAAATATTTTTATTTTTCTATTAAAATAGTTTTCAATTTTTGTGTGAAATAGTTTAAACATGTCAAAAACTTCACTTTTATTTTTCATAAGATACGCATATGCATAATAGAATAGTCATCAATAAATATGATAAAATATTGCATTCCACCTCTAGTCAATTTACCAATAAACTCGTAAATGTCTGAATGAATTAAATCTAATGGTCTAGATTCTCTAATTACATATTTGTGAGGAGTTTTATTAATTTTTACTTGATTAAAAAATTCAAAATTTTCAAAATCATTCAAAGACAATTAAGGAATTAAACCTAAGTTACTCATGTTTTTAATAATTCGTTTATTAACATGACAAAGTTGAACATGCCAAACATTAAAAGTACACAACATGTAAACAGAAGAACCAATTTTATTCATAGTAACATTGAGTTTGAACATTCCATTAGTAGCATAATCATTTCCCATAAAAATAGTATTTTTAGTGAGAGTATACAAATAAGCCCCAATAGTTTGAGTAAACCCAATTTTGTTCAGGAGATAGCCTGAAACCAAGTTTTTCATAATCTCAGGAGTGTGAAGCACATCCTTGAGAATTACAGTCTCCCCAGAGGTGAACTTCAGGTCCACATCACTAGTCCAAACAACCATAATAGTGTAAGAGTCACCCAATAACACTTTCTTGTCTGCAACTTCTGCATAGGACTTGAATAGAGCACAATCATAATAGACATGACGAGAAGTGCTAGTGTCAACCCACCAGCCATTGGATCCACCAACCATGTTGATCTCAGAGATCATAGCAACATGTTAGTCTTCGGTAAGGTTCGCTTGTGGAGTAGAACGTTTATTCCGACAGTTCCGGGCAAAGTGCCATGGTTTGCCACAGTTGTAGCATTTGAACTGGCTATTGTCATTTCTTGAGAGTGGTTGGTGCCCGTTCTTGTTATTTCAGGTTTGGTTGTTGGTATTTTGGTGGTTGTAGTTCTTGTTGTTCTTAGGGGTGTTCTTTTTCTTCATATTCTTACATTTAGGTTTCAGGACTACTAAGACATGTTTCTTATTGTTTAACACAACTAGGATCTCTTCTCTTTGATCCTATTTGCGGGCTTCTCCTCTATGCGAAGGTGGGTAATAAGAATTTTTAGGGAGAACTCCTTAGTTTTATGTCTAAGTGTGCCTTTAAAGTCTTTCCAAGATGAGAGAAGTTTATCATTAATGGCAGCTACTTGGAATTGCTATCTAGAGACACACCCTCAGATATAATCTTATGTGCCATTTTATGTAGTTCATTGGATTTGGTTTCTACAGATTTATCATCTACCATTTGGTACCTAAGGAAACGGCTGACAACGTATTTTTTAGACACAGTCTCTTCAGTATCATATTTATTCTGAAGAGCATCCCAAACATCTTTAGCAGTTTTTCTAGAGCTATAAATATCATACAATTCATCAGACAAGCTATTAATAATATAATTTTTACATATAAATTCATTTTCTTTCCAATTTTCATGCTTCCTAATTTAGATTAAGGTGGGGTCCTCAGGAAAGGCAGGTTTTTCAGACATATAAAAATTGGCTAGTTTTTTTTAGAGTGAGGAAAAACAACATTTTCAATTTCCAATGTTTAAAATGAAAACCTTAAACCAGAAGGGCTTTTTCAAATCAACAACAACATCAATAGTTATGGCATTCATGGTAGCAGTAGCAGAACTAGACATAACAGATAGAACATGTTAAAATTGTAAAAATGAAGAGCAATATTACCGTTCACCATGAATAAATAGGAAGTTGGGTTGAGTCGCGGATTAAGTTGCTCTCTTTAAGACGTTTCGTGACTCTGCCCAGAATGCGTGCTGGCAATAATTCGACCATGATATCTCTATGATAAAATAAGCCCAGAAAAACACTATGTCCCAATCGATTTGGTACAAAACTTATTGTTGTACTCAAACCCCAATTGCTTTTGTTTTGTCTCATTCTTTTCAAAGTGTGAAGCATCTATTATAGGAAAATATTTTGATGGTTTGTAATTAAATTGCCAGATGAAAATGTTGAACAACTAATTTATTTTACATGTTAAAAATCGAAAAACAAATAAAACTTGAGACGTTAACAAAATTAATTGAAAACATTCACATTTAATTTGAATAATGCAAACTGTTTCATCATGATAAAAAAACGATAATGATTATTTATTTATTATTTATTATTTTTCTTTAAAAATGATACTATATATAATATAGTAGCATATTTTTTATTTAAATTAAATTTATTTAAAAATTTATATTTAAAATAAATTTGTAACTCCCTTAATACATTAACACTTATTTTAATGGTAGATTTTTGTAATTTAAAAATCAAAATATATGTAATAACTTCTTGTAACTCCTCAAAACTTTAAAACTAATTTAAAAAAAATCATTAAAACCTAACAATCCCCCCTTGAATTTTAATAAAATATATTTTCATCGAGAAACATAACATAAGGTCGTGCATGAGTAAATGTGTCTGTCGACTTGAACCTTTAAATAGTATCGACAATTCAGATTATACTGGAGTAACTCGTAATTTTGAACTTTATCTCTAACAATGTTACACACACAAACCTTTCATAGTGAAGTCAAAAAACTTGTGCATTACGACCATGCACGTATATCACAATATAGTGAATGCTCTAGAAATTTTTACCCAAAATTTCATAAGAAGTGACTAAACTTCTATATTCACATAGGTGTATCTATCAAGAGTACTCATGTAGCTAGGTACTTCACCTTACATAGAGTATAGAACACATTAAGAATTAAAATAACTCATTTTTACATCATTTCAAGATATCATACTTTCATAATGGAATTCGTCGATTATTAGCATGATCTGATTCTCATTACTTTATGACTTGTTATTACCTATCGAACCTATTTCTTAAGATCTATAGTCTATAAGTCGGTTACAATCATAAGTAATTTAATTATTTAATGGCATTAATCTCATTCTTTTTGAGGAATTGAATACATTCTCTCTTGTTAAACTTTTTGTCAAAGGGTTGTTAGGTTATCGTCAGTCCGTACATGATCCACTCTTACAGTTCCAGTAGAGAGATATTCTCTAACTGTATTATGTTTACGACGTATTTATCGTCTCTTACCGTTATTATAACGGTTCTGAATCTTTGCAATAGTCACGATACTATCACAATGGATCAAGACTGTTAGTAACGGTCTCTCCCATAAAGGGATATATGATAGTAAGCTTCTTAACCAAGTTGATTCTTCACTAGCATATGTCATTGCAATCATCTTTGACTCCATAGTGGATTGAGCTAAAATGATATATTTCTTGGATTTCCAATAGACAGTCCCACGAGCTATGCTAAAAATGTATCCTCTAGTAATATTGGAATCATCTGAAATGGTTTTTCAATCAGCGTCGTTATATCCTTCAAGAATGCAGGAAACATTTGGCAGTGTAATTCTAAGTTTATGATCATTTTCAGGTACCTCATAACCCTCTGAATAGTATCTCAATGCTCCATATTAGAACATAGACAATGTCAACTTTAGTGCAATCAAGAACATCTCAAATATATGAAAATGGAAATAGGAATTTCACACTCACACACCCATGCATGAATGCTTCACTTAGAAGCTAATTGTATAAAATAAAGGTATATTTGACGCTTCTCATATAAGAATAACCTTATCTTCAGGCGGTGTTGCCCAATTTGGAGGCCTTGGAGTTGAATGAAATTAATGTCGACAAAATTTGGCACAATCAACTTTCAACCATATTTCCCCTTTTTCAAAGTCTAACACGATTGATCGTGTGGAGCTGTCATAAATTAAAATGCATATTTTCAGCTTCTATAATCCGAATCTTTGAGCAGCTCCAACACCTGGAGATATGCTTTTGTGAAGGTTTGCAGGAGATCATTGCCGAGGAAGGAGCAGATCGAGTGATCCCTACTTTTGTCTTTCCACATTTGACCACTCTGATACTCAATGGATTGCCAAAACTTGAATGTTTATACCCTGCGATGCATACTTCTGAATGGCTGGCACTAAAAAGGTTGACAGTGTTTGATTGTGTTGAAAAAACAATATTCACTTCAGAATCATTTAACTTCTACGAAAGTAATGAGAATGACAAACAGCCCTTCTTCTTAGTCGAAAAGGTATGGAAACTGTTGAAAATGATATATTTCACTTTTATTGATTCTCACTTTATTTGTTATTTGATAATTCAACTTTATTTATTTGATTGGATATTACTGGCTGGAGTTTAACTTAGATTTTATGTGATTGATGATGACCAGATCTTCCCCAACTTGGAGAAATTGGAATTAACAGCAAGATACATGAAGGGGATTTGGCAAGCCGATTTCCCACCGCACATTTTTGGCAGTCTTAAATTCTTAGAGTTTAGGTTCGATGACTCAGATGGTTTTCCACTTGATTTAATTGAGAGATTTCGTAATCTGGATACTCTCAGACTCCGTCATAAATCATCATATAAAGAGATACTCTCATATGGAAGACACTTGGATCAACATGTGGGAAAGCTCGCACAGATACAAAATTTATGGCTGCATAGTCTTAAACTGAAGCAACTGTGGAAACAAGGCTCCAAATTTGACTCCACTTTTCAATATCTTGAAACTCTAAACGTGCAATATTGTGACAATCTGTTAATTCTAGTGCCGTCATCATCATTATCTTTCAGGAATCTAACAGAATTGCATGTTTTCAGTTGCAAGGAATTGATATACTTAGTAACATCCTCCATAGCAAAAAATCTAGTGCAACTGGTAACAATGGAGGTACTTGGATGCAGAGCAATGAAACAAGTCGTAACAAGTGAGAGAGATGCAACAGAAGAAGAAGAAGAAGAAGAGATTATTTTCACCAAATTGAAGATGTTGACTTTGTTTGATTTAGATAGTCTCACAAGCTTTTGCTCGGCAAATTACACCTTCAAATTCCCTTCTCTGAAAGATTTATATGTGATTGGTTGTCCCAAAATGAAGATTTTCACCACTGGATCAGTATCATTCATGCCCCGAGAAGTAGACGTCTGGTACCGCGACAAGCCATATGAACAGCATTGGAAAGGACGTGACATTAACGCAACCATACAACTACTGCATAAAGAAAAGGTACGGATTTTTAGAAATATACTTGTCAACTTCTTACTATATATGATGATACGTGGACTATATTTATGACGTAATATTTTTTACTATCAAATTTATTCTTGCTCGCTTTCCTCCTTATCAATGTGTGCTTTTATTTAACGAATTTTTTAATTTAAAATAATGGCAAATATTTTTCAAGCTGTTGGAGGGGTCATCATCTTACTCGGAGATCTACAAATCTGAAGTTGTGGATTTGAAGAATAAAGCATCGGGTAATTAATTTTCATTTCATTTTCTTTCTCTCATCATCAACTAAATTGTTTGGAATGAATCACTGGTTTTTTTTTTTTGGGGTTAATTTCAGAACGACTTTAAATGCTCCGTACTATAATGCATCAATTACATTTCTTTTACCTTTTTTTTTTTTTTACAGAAGGCCTTTATAATGCCCATATTCTCGCAAATATATAAAAGTATTAATTTATCGTAAGAATGCAGGGTGGGCCTTTTAATTTTCCAAAATTAAAATAATTTTTTATATTTTAAGTTCATTCATCATAATAGAATGAGGTCTTTAATATGCGAGGCCAACCTTAATATTAGAAGGTATTTTTGTTTTTTCAGACAGCGAAATAGTTTCAGATGTCTGACGAGGCTTATTTTCTTTCAACTTCCATTTGATTTCTTCAACCTTTTCTATCATCATTTTTATTTTTCAGAAATCCCCCTGAAAATATCAACTATTTATTGAATATAAAACCTTTGTATTCATGGAATGTAGGTTTCATAACACTTAATACATGTAACGACAATATTATTACCAACAATGGAAACTTGTAAGAGTAATGGAAAAGTTGTATCGACTGTACCTATATTAAGGACATATACATGAGTGACCCAAGTTAACTAAACTTTTTTTCTTGGAAACGTTGTAAATCTCCTGTCATCAAATCATCCGATCGATCAGGGCATAAGCGGAGCAGGTAAAACTCTCGGCTATCCTAAATTCTTACGAGAAACATATATACCATCTGAATTCGAATCCAGGATATGAAAATCAGATTCTGAACCTTACAACACCAAATTACGTCTATAGAGGACCCAAATTAACTAAACACTAACCCCTACTACCACGAAATAAATTATGTGGCTCATGTAGTGATTTTATCAAACTATTATTGCTATCTCATATTAATTTCTACAAAGTGTCGTAACTTCAACATTAATCCAACAAAAATGATTGTTTAATTAAGCTATATGAAAAGAGAGTACAGAATAAATGATAGTTTAGTCAGATTTAAATGAGCTACTTTTCTTGCTGCTTGGATTCAGGGGTTGATGGTTCTTATATATGAGCAATTCTCCTCGGAATGGCGGGCTCGTTTTTGTGATCACGAGTTGTAATTAGGAGTTATTTTATTTTACTTTGGGGGCTTCGGTGATGTTTTTATCGGATCTCAAGATCTTGGTTTCTAAAGCTGTTTTTAACTATATATTATGAATTATATTTTTAATAGTTTTTCTGCTTCATTTGTTTTACAACGGATTGTTTAGAAGCTATTATTCTTTCCTTGCTCGGTTTTCTAACTAAAGCTTTAACAATATTAGTACCTTATAATCATGCTTTAGGATTTTTTATTTCTTATTTTATGAGATTGTACTTGAATCTATTTTCCTTCTTAATATTATTCTATCAAAGGGATTTGATTAGCATATGATTAGGTTAGTCCAAAGGTGCCAACCTAATTGGGATTTTTGGTCTTGTTTTGATGCTTAGCTTGTTATTGAGGTTATTTTTTAAAAAAAATAAAATAAAAAAAATTGTCTTGGTGCTATTTGAATGCAGAATGTCCAAGTTCTAAGGAAGATTCTGAAGGTGAGAAACGATTTCATTTCTCGTAGCTACGATCATAAAATGAACCGTGCGGAAAAAACACACGAAGGATCATAACAAATTTTTATGGGTTTTAAAAAATTTTCTTTTACACATTAAAAGCAGCACTCACATATATGTAAATAAGGAAGAATATAACATGTATATCTTCCATGAGTTAATTCGGAAAGTGAACCATCTCCAGTTACCTCCAAGTATATTCACACACCGAATCAATTTAACGAAACTTCTTATTATAATTTGAAAGATTATCCAAAGCTTGTGAAAATAAATTTCACAACACTTTAGTTAGCTAAATCAACTTCCTATAGAGAAGGAAGCAACTTAGCTTGAACCTTGAAGAAGAAATACAAAGGAATCAATAACCTTTCATTATCATCTTCTTGTTCAATCTCATATACAAGGAAAATCAAAGAAAATATTTTTCCCCTCTCTCCCACAACCATTGCCGTGAGGTCCCTCATGTGTATTCTAGATGTTTTTTTTTTTAATTATTTATTGCTAATCAAACTCACTGACCGTTACTGTGACT
>SKCR01006637.1:0-55118 GCA_019454045.1 Zanthoxylum bungeanum | reverse complement strand
AATTTTATAACTTCATATTTATCAATTTTGGAAATTATCAAGTTGGCAACAAGTTCCGTTCTTTATTCATATTTAGTATATATTGTTGCAATTAAGGTTTCTGGTTTTCTGCTTTCTGGTTTCTACAAATAAGATTTCAGTTCGGTTCGATTTTGAACAGTTCCGAATGGAAATTGAAAAATGAAATTTGGAACTGACCGAACAGTTCGGTTCAGTTTGGTTCCTATATTTCAATTTTCGTTCGGTTCTGAAAATTAAGAACTAATCAATTTTTGATTCGGTTCAATTCACTCTGAAACCAAAAATCTCAATCCTTAAATATTTTTGTCGGGTTGCCCAATCATGTTTTATCATTGGGAGATCCATAACTTTAGTAGGTCTTATAATTTTAATTTAAAATTTTAAAAAAATATTTTAAAGCCTACTTGTCTTTTGTCAGAGTAGGATTGGGCAATATTGGTATTTTTATGCATAAAAGGAAGAAAGGTCCAATACGTAGTAATATTTTTAAAATCTGACTGGTGATCGAAAAGGTTCATTGGGTTATTGGTTCAACCGATTGAACTGTTCCAAAAAAAACCGGCAGAACTGACTATGTCATAAATAATATTAATTAATTGAAAATTATAAAAATATAACAATTACACAATACATATAAAAAATTACCATCATTAATTCTTACAATTTTTAATATTTCCGTGATGACTATGCTTGTTTTGATATTAAAAATTACCATCATTAATTCTTACAATTTTTAATATCAAAACAAGCATAGTCATCAACATTAAAACAAGAAACATAGATTCGAACACACACGCACACACATATGAAATTGCATACAAGCACAAACAACAAACAATCACTATACCCAAGAAGAGGGTGAATAAAGTAATAGCATAATATTGCGGAAATATAAATCTTTTCGATTTTACACTACTAAGTTAGTAGCTTTACCAATTAAGCTTATGTCAATTTTCTCAATCACAATATATAGCCAAAGTGCAAATTACTAATTATTGTGCAAATACAAAAATAAACTTCTGATAATTAAAAGTTAAGGGATAAAAAAAATGACACCAATGATTTATAATGGTTCAGCCAACAATCCCTACGTCCACTCCTCCAAGTCACGCTTGAAGCTTTCCAATAAGTTGAATCCACAACTTACACCGAGCTTTCCATGGCTCACTCACAACCAAGAGTTTTATCCCTAAGTTCACCATATACCTTTACACTAAGAGTTTTCCAATAGCTCACTCTCAAACCTTTACAATGAGTTTTGTCTATAAGCTTACTCACAACCTTTACACAAATTACCCTTTTGAGTATACTCACTCAACAAGGGATTTCACCATCACGAGTTTTTAAAATAAAGAAGATTAAAGTACAACTTGGGCACTCACAAAAGATAAGAAGATTTGAGGATTGTGAGTTGCTAACCCAAATAACCTAAGCTCACTACAAATGATATGAAAGTGTAGTGTGTGAGCTTGATTATGACAGTGTATGATGATGAAGGTTT
The DNA here is from genome assembly GCA_019454045.1 of Zanthoxylum bungeanum. Lineage (NCBI taxonomy): Eukaryota > Viridiplantae > Streptophyta > Magnoliopsida > Sapindales > Rutaceae > Zanthoxylum > Zanthoxylum bungeanum. Next base: position 53,596 of record SKCR01006637.1, on the reverse strand, counting down.
AGTAAAACTCTCTGTTTTTTGTTGTTAGAAAATGTATGAAGGTGTTGTTACTGTGCAACAACGGATTTGAGGCTCAATTTATAAAAAAAATATGTAAAACAACCTTGACTCTCTGTCTAAGATCGGTATACTGGTCTTGCAACATATAATAGCTATATTACCATTGAAGATTAAAGTGCAATACCGGATTACTGATCGATATGAAGGCCGATATACCTGTTAGCTAATCGGTATAGGGACCGGTATGAACCATTCTGGTTTCAGTAGTTGTGCAAACTCCAGCTGACCGGTATGTGAGACCGGTATGAAGCAACTTGGTTCCAGAGAGTATGCAAATCTACCCAAGGCAGAGCAGGGTCACATGTATGCCGGTGTGGGGGACCAGTATCCCCGTCTCAGTGCAGAAAATGCAAAATTTGAAAGTTGAAAATATTTTACATATGACCTTAATGCATCTAAATGAATGTGCACATGACCCTAACTCATTTACAAAGAGAGCCTAAGTTAAGACCACGCAAGATTTTCTTTAATAAGCGCTTGAGCCCTAACTCATTTATAAATGGATGTGCTCTTTGCCACCAATATGCTTATAGTAATGTCCGCTAATGTGAGTCGAAGTATTATAGTGTTGTATCATCAAAATCATCTTGAGAATATGTTGCTAACAATCTCCCCATTTTTTATGATAGCAAAATTTAAAACTTGTAAGCTTTGAGAGTCCAAATTTGTTGACGATTTTAGCTCCCCCTAACTTAGACAAACACATTAGTATAAATTTGCTCCCCCTTGATACAAGGGTGAGGGAAACATAAATTTTAATCTCATTTTATGATTTCTCCCCCTTTGGCATTACAAAAAAAAAGGATGGAGAAGTAAAAATTAAGCTATATGAGATACCAATCAATATGTGCATAAAACATATGAAAGTTCATTAACATGCACATTTAACATTTTCTTCTTTTATTGCCATATAATATGAAATTCATGCATTGATCATCAAAATCATCCAAATTATACCAATATCCATGCATTTCATTTTCAACCAATAGAGATCAATGGTAAGACATATCCAATAATATTAATTCAAAAGGATCACACATATCATATAAATCAATAAGTCTTATGTGATACCAATTGATACTAAATGAGATTAATAATATGATTACGCATATTATGATAATTCAAATTCAAATTGCCTAATCAATAGCATGTTTCACAATCAAGTCCAATTTCATACCAATTAAAATTAGCATACTCATATAGGATGGTGGAAACGGTATCAATGTTTCCGTAAATATTGATTTTATCTATTATGGTTGTCACAAAAGTGGCAAATTCACCAATCTTGAAACTTATTCATTTTTTAGGTAGAGTTTTGATAATCTTCTTATTGAGCTCTTTCCTCATTTGTGTTGAGTCTTTGGGATCATTTCAGATTTTTTATTGATGACCATTCCTAAAGCTTCCCCTACACAATTATTTAGGCATATTTTGGTACCCAAACTTTCTTGGGTCCATGGGGGTTAGTCTTGGTTTCTTTGAGGACCCAAATAATAGTCACATTTTTCTTTTTGCTCCAACAATCATAACTATTGTGACCTTTACAATTACATGCATAGTACACAATATTTGATTCAATTACTTTTGATGCATGTACATGAGATGATGTGTATATGATTTGGATGTCTTCATAAAGTAGTTGTTCAAATATTTTTCCTTTATGTGAGATTGTATCCTAATTCACATTTTCCAAACACACTTCTTGGTGAACCAATTAGAATTTTAAAATTCTTTTCGCCTTGACTGAACTTGGTCACAATGCACTGAAAGTCATATAATTTCTTATTTAAATCATCATTTTCAATTTTCAAGGATTCACAAGCACATGATGATTTAGAAATAGATGCTTCATTTTGCATGTTCTCTACCCAATATTCATGCTCTTTATTTAAACACATATTTTCATTATCTAAAGCATGAATTTGTTCAATAAGGGATGCATGCTCATTTTGATCAATCACCACACATTTTCATGCTTGGCCTTTAAGCAAATATTATTATTATACAAAATATGAATTTTATCCATACATGATACATGTTCATGTTGATGTAATGTATGCTCTTCTTTAATCAAATTGCATTTCTTTCTAAGAGCATTATATTTGTCATGCAAATCATTCAACATGTCAAGCATTTCATCACAATCGAAAATATCATTTTTAGAAATATTAATGCTTTCATTTTCCGATTCCCCTCTAGGATTTTCTATAGCCATGAATGATAAATTACAAGTTTCATCATTTGATGAGCTATAATCAATATTGCTCATCTAATTGACTATTTCCATCATATAGCAATTCTAAGGATTTCCATAATGCATATGCATTTGTAAATTTGGGAATTCTATCAATTATGCTTTTATCTAATGCTTCACATAAAACTTTAAGTACATTAGAATTTACTAAAGTTTTTCACTCTCCCGTGATTTCTTTATATCCACCAATATCATAGGTGAGCAAAAATATGAGCATCATTCTTTTCCAAAATTTGAAGTTTGTTCCATCATAAAATGGTGGTCTATCGATGAATGCACATTCGACAAATTTTATTGTGTAGCTTGCAGAGGTCATGATCGATTCTCAGACGGTTAGGTCTTTATTGAGAATACCTCGCTCTGATACCAATTGAAATTACCTACAAGCACACACAAGAAGCAATCTCTATACCCAGGGGGTTAATTGGGTAATGACCTAATATTTCGGAAATATAAATTTTTTCCATTTTACGCTATTAAGTTAGTAGCTTTACCAATTAAGCTTAGGTTAATTTTCTCGATCACAATATATCTCCAAAATATAAGTTACTAATTAATATGCAAATACAAAAATAAACTTGCGATAATTAAAAGTTAAGGGATAGAGAAAATGACACCAGTGATTTATAGTGGTTCGGCCAACAACGCCTACATCCACTCTTCCAAGCCGTGCTTGAAGCTTTCCAATAAGATGAATCAACAGCTTACACCAAGTTTTTCGTGGCTCACTCGCAACAAAGAGTTTTGTCCCTAGGTTCACCTCAAACCTTTACACTAAGAGTTTTCCAATGGCTCACTTTCAAACCTTTACAATGAGTTTTGTCCATAGGCTTACTCAACACCTTTTACACAATTTACCCTTTTGAGTATACCAACTCAATAATGGATTTCACTACCACAAGTGTTTAAGATAAAGAAGATTAAAGTACAACTTGGGCACTCACAAAAGATAAGAAGAATTGAGGATTGTGAGTTGCTAACCCAAGTAATCTAAGCTCATTACAAATAATATGAAGGTGTAGTGTGTGAGCTTGATTATGAGAGTGTATGATGATGAAGGTTTAGTAAAACTCTTTAATTTTGCTTGATAGAAAATGTATGAAGGTGTTGTTACTATGCAAAAATGAATTTGGGGCTCAAATTATCGAGGTGTAAAACATGCCTTGTTGTCTTTCTGAGACCGATATGTCAGTCCTGCAAAACATAACAGCTATATTACCGTTGAAGATTAAAGCGAAATACCCAATTACTAACCGGTATGTAGACTGGTATATCGGTTAGCTCACCGGTATGGGGACCGGTAGAATCGTCCCGGTTCCAGTAGCTATCCAAACTCTAGCTAACCGCTATGAGAGATCGATATGGCGTAGTCCGGGTTCAGAGAGCATGCAAATCTACCCAAGACAGAGTAGGGTCACCGGTATGCAGAAAATATAGAATTCGAAAGTTGAAAATATTTTGCACATGACGTCAATACATCTAAATTAATGTACATATGACCTATGCGTTTAGAAACTTAAATTATCAATTGATTTACAAAGAGAGTCTGGAACTAAGACCACACAAGATTTTCTTCAATAGGCACTTGAGTCTTCACATTCATTATGCTTTTTGCCACCAATATACTTTGACATCTTTTTTGTAATATCCGCTAATGAACGTTGAAGTCTTCTAGTGTTGCATCATCAAAATCCATATTGAGAATATATTATTAACAACACATATATCTCTTTTAAAAACTCAAAGTTTGCATCATAATTTTATTCAAGAAGCATACCTATATCTTTTCCCATTTCGGGACAGCCATAGAGGACTCGTAATTTGATTACTCAACCCTGGCAGAAAAAAAAATTGTTTAACTCAACTGAATCTTTTTCACCTTCATGTTCAGATTAAATTCACATTTTATTGATTTTTCGACTTATTATTTATTTAAAAAATCATAAACCCAAAATAAACAGAAAAGCCATATGAACTTTGCATCCAAAAAAAAAAAAAAAAATAAACAATCACAAAGTAAAAAAGCAAATTAATAAAACTGACCTTCTTCTCCTTGCCAATGTTAAGAACAATGAACTCTACCAATCCTTTTTGTATTCATCAACATGCCAAGCGTTATATGGATCCTCTTGTCGGTATCATTAACATCATAGCCACAAATGTGCATAGAATCTTGCCCGCACATGCTGCTGTTGTTATTACAAGCACCAACAGCCCCCATGCAGAGACGAGAAGGAAGTCAAGGAACGATGGCAACAGAGACAAAATTAGAGCTTCACGCCCTTTTTAATTTCCCCTACATAAAACAATGTCGTTTTGTTTACACACAAGACATTGTTTCTTTTAAAAATAAATAATAAAAAATCAGGTTTTACCGATTCACCGGTTTTTAATCGATTTTCAATGATTTTTACCCGACCGATTTTTCAGATATTATCCCGACTGGATATATGATCGGTTCTCGATTCGACCGGTTGAACCAGCCGGTCCGATCCCATTTTCACAGCATGATAAGTAGTGCATGGCCATGACTAGGGGTGGCAATTTGGGTGAAGATTCGTTTATTCGTTCGATTCGATTCGCGAGTTTGAAAAAATGAATTCGTTTAATAAATGGGTCAATTCGATTCGATTCGTTTATTCGTTAAACGAATAAACGAATATTAATTTAAGCTCATGAATGTTTGGGCCAAAATTGACCCTAAGGGCAAAAACGACATTACACCACGAGACTAGAAGCCCATCTGTAGACTGGGCCTACATACGAAGATATTACACAAAGGTCCAGGCCTGTTGAACATAAAGAAGATCAACGGGCGCCAGTTACAAATTGAAGAAAGAATCTGCATTCATGAATACTACCATGAAGTCGACGGTTTCAAGGAGAAGACAAGATCGTCAGTTACCGAATATGAAACATCTGAATCAAAGCCTCATTAATAATGACTCCAACGGGCAGATAAAAGACTGGAGACCAAGACCTATAAAAGAGGAAGGAAAGACAACATCAGGGGGATCGAAAAAGAGACCACCCTAATTATAAAGACAAAACTGATTCACACCGCCCTCACGGCATACAACCGAAGGTTGAGGTACATAAAAAGCCTTGACCAGTTTCCTTTACATTGATCGGTACTTAGGCTAACTTGAGCGTCAGAGTGTCTACGGTCTCCACCACACCGGTGGGCAGTAAGCTCCTTATTCGTTCTATTTGTTTTGCAGGATTTACTCGCGCCCTACAAATTGATAATCTCGATTGTGGACCTTGGCCGAAATCAGAGTCTACAATTTGGCGCCCACCGTGGGGCTGACGAGTGAATCGACAGGAAGTAGAATGTCACAACAAAGTAATCAACAATGGCGTCAAGCAACGAAAAGATCCCAGATCAACTAGCGGTACAAATTGCCATGCTCCAAGAACGACTCACAAACCTGGAAGAAGAAAATCTCACGATGCGAAATACCAACGAAAGTTTACAACAAAGGCTAGATCACCTATCATCCGACCCTCTGCATAATCCTCAAGGCCAAACTAGCGATAGAGATAACCGAAGTAATCCAACTGCTCCACCCGTGTCCGATGAACCAGACAGCAATCACCCCCCAGCCACAACTACACTCAGACCCTATTGGTGATCAAACCTATCAACTGGCCAATTCCATCAGGAGAGAAATGGTTGAATTCAAAGAAGCAGTTATGTCACGACTACCAGGGGTGAAACTCCCGATCAGGAAAAGCCGGGCCGGGACAATTTCGGATACCCCTTTCCAGGAGTCAATTGTAGCAGTTGAGTTGCCCCGGAAATTCAACCCACCTGAAATGAAGTTATATGATGGGACCACAGATCCAGACGACCACGTCATGCATTATAAATTCAAGATGATGTCGAACGGTTTGTCTCCGAGCCAATGGGAGGCCGGAATGTGCAGGTGCTTCGGGGAAACTCTGGCGGGACCTGCCTTGACATGGTTCATTAATCTTCCATACAGGTCAATCAAATCATACCAAGAACTGGCGGACAAGTTCGTGCAACACTTCGCAAGTTCGTTCAAGATGGAAAAAACGACAGACGATCTTAACTCCGTACAACAGAGAAGAGGGGAAACATTACGGAGCTACGTGGTCCGGTTCAACCGTGAGAGAATAACCATACCGGACCTCCATCAGCCAACAGCAGTTGAAGCCTTCAGGAATGGACTTCTTTATGACAGCGGGCTCTACAAGAAGTTGACGAAATTCAGGTGCTACACAATGGACCAGGTCATGGCACGAGCCCAAGTAGAGATAAGGTGGGAAGATGATAAAAGAAATAAGAGAAGAGTGGATGAAACAAATGCACAAGTGAACCGAAGGCCAGTTGCTTCCAGGCGACACGAAACGGACTTCCCCCCCCCCCCGACCCGAAGGGAGGAACCAAAGTAGGGGCGAACGTCGACCCTTCTACAAAAATGTGGATAGACGTCCACGGCCATATAAAACCAGGGAGGAGCTTCCGACAAGCAAGCCTCGGCTTCCAGACTACAATTTCACGATTTCCCCGGGGAATTGGTTTCGGTGTTGAAGAAATTAGGGAATGAAGTGAAGTGGCCTCCAAGGACTAGGGATAGTTCATCCAAAAAAGACACTAAGAAATGGTGTGAGTTCCACAGGGACTACGGTCATACGACGGCGGAATGTGTTGCCTTGAGATTAGAGGTTTTGGAACTGCTGAACAAAGGATTTTTGAAAGATTTGCTTACGGACAAGGGGAAGGCAACAATGACCCGAAGGGATGAAAGAGACAGACAGGGAGAAATTCCAATACCACCACCCCTATTGATAACACAGTCAATGTCATTTCGGGGGGATCAGAAGTTAGTGGAGCTACTTATTCTGCTGCAAAAAGGCACTCGAGGGTATTGGCCACCAAGGCCTCACACACCCTAATGTCTGTACAGGGAATTACCACGGGTTTGGTAATTGGGTTCCCGGATGATGGGGACTCACACGATCTAAATCCTCACCATGACGCTTTGGTCATTTCTCTTCAAGTGGCGAACTTCATGATCAGACGTGTGTTGGTCGACACGGGCTCCTCAGCTAACATTATCTTTGCCAGTGCTCTAACCGACATGGGAACGGCGTTGGATAACATCAATAGGCGTACGACAATATTAATTGGTTTTAGCGGAGAACAAAAGTTGACTATGGGGGAAATACGACTCCCAGTTTATGTTGCAGGTGTTAATAAATTGACTACTTTCCTGGTATTAGACAGCCCATCGGCCTATAACTTGATTATGGGCAGACCCTGGATTCACGACATGAGGGCGGTTTCGTCTACCTATCATCAGGTAATCAAATTCCCAACTAAATGGGGGATTCAGGAGATAAAGGGAGATCAATTGGCGTCAAGGAGTTGCTACCAAACGACCTTGAAGGCTAAATCAGATCCGGCATAGCAATTACAGTCTGGGCCTAGTGCGTCAGAGCCTACTCTACCGAATATTGAGAAGCTCGACGAGGTCCAGATTCATCCTCAATTCACGGAACACAAGGCTTTGGTTGGAGCGGGTCTGGGTCCAAAACTGCGAGCCGACCTGATAGAATTCTTGAAAAGACGACACGACACATTCGCATGGTCGCATGAGGATATGATAGGAATCGATCCGGACCTCATCACTCACGCACTGCATGTGGATCCGGACCACACCCCTGTCAGACAAAAAAGAAGGAAGTTTGCCCCAGAAAGAAACCGGATCGTTGATGAAGAGGTGCAAAAGTTACTACAGAACGGAGCGATTAAAGAAGTACAGTTTCCCGAGTGGCTTGCCAATGTTGTAGTAGTGAAAAAGAAGAATGGGAAGTGGAGGGTGTGCATCGACTTCACGGATCTGAACAAAGCCTGTCCAAATGACTCGTTTCCTTTACCACATATTGATTCGATGGTGGATGCGACCGCTGGACACGAGTTATTAAGCTTCATGGACGCGTATTCAGGCTACAATCAGATCCTCATGCATCCTCAAGATCAAGAGAAAACAGCTTTTGTTACAAATCGAGGAATATTCTGTTACAAAGTCATGCCTTTTGGCTTAAAGAACGCATGAGCAACATACCAGCGAATGGTTAATAGGATGTTCGACCAACAAATAGGGAAAACAATGGAAGTTTATATTGACGACATGTTGGTGAAATCCATTGAATCAGAACAACATCTCAACCATCTGGAAGAAGCCTTCGACATCATGGACAGGTACGGAATGAAATTAAATCCTACTAAATGTGCGTTTGGTGTCGCTTCAGGAAAATTCTTGGGATACATAGTCACTCGACGAGGCATTGAAGCAAATCCAGACCAGATTAGATCAATCCTCGACATCCATTCCCCTTCCACCCCGAAGGATGTTATGCGACTAACTGGGAGAATAGCGGCATTAAACAGGTTCATCTCTAAATCCACCGATAGGAGTTTTTTATTCTTCTCAGTTTTAAAAAAAGCAAGTAAATTCGAATGGACTCCTGCTTGTGAGGAAGCTCTGAAGCAGCTCAAACAATATTTATCTTCGCCGCCCCTGTTATCAAAACCACTCGACTGTGAGAGGCTCTACCTTTATTTGGGAGTCTCGGAACACGCGGTCAGTGGAGTTTTAGTAAGAGAAGAAGCAGGGAGTCAACAACCAGTCTACTATGTAAGCAAAGCACTGTTGGAGGCAGAGACACGCTACCCGCTGATGCAAAAATTGGTCTTCGCACTTGTCACGGCTGCAAGGAAATTTAGACCCTATTTCCAAGGTCATGTCATCACAGTGTACACAACGTATCCTCTGAGGAGCATTCTTCATAAACCTGAGTTATCTGGGAGATTGATGAAGTGGGCAATTGAGTTAGGGGAACACGACATTGACTTTCAACCCAGGACGACAATCAAATCGCAAGCCTTGGCAGATTTTGTGGTTGACTTTGCTCCCGGAATGGTGGCGACACCTGACGTAGAAATCAATTCCATCCAGCCGACAAGTACCTGGAAATTGATGGTTGACGGTTCAAGTAACAGAAAGGGATGTGGACTTGGTATGGTAATCACTACCCCATCCGGCGACGTTCTGCAGCAGGTAGTCAAATGCGGTTTCCGAGTAACCAATAATGAGGCCGAGTACGAAGCGTTGATAGCAGGATTATTATTGGCCAAGGAACTAGGAGCGAAGGAGATAGAAGTAACGTCGGATTCTCAGCTGATTGTCAACCAGGTCGAGGGATCATATCATGCAAGGGGTGAGGCAATGGCTTCTTACTTACAGAAGGTAAATAATGATTCAAAATACAACCTTGTTCCACCCTAGCAAATTCTAAATACAAGTTTAACAAAAAAGTTCAAGATAATTGCTGAACAATTCGACATCAAATGTCAGCTCCGTCTGCATTCGTCGTTGCTGGAAGGCTGGTAGGAACGTCTCCTTCACCCTCCACATTCACCGGTTCGGAATGGACAGTGTCGAGTGAAATCACTCCTGAACCACCTCAAGGTTCAGTCGACAGGGGGCATCCCCCAGATGACTCATGTCGAGTTAGATCTGAGTTACGATATTCACTCGTCCCATACAACAGTGTCGAGTGAAATCACTCCTGAACCGCCTCAAGGTTCAGTCGACAGGGGACATCCCCCAGATGACTCATGTCGAGTTAAATCTAACTTACGGTATTCACTCGTCCCATACGACAGTGTCGAGTGAAATCACTCCTGAACCACCTCAAGGTTCAGTCAACAGGGGACATCCCCCAGATGACTCATGTCGAGTCAGATCTGAATTATGGAAGCCACTCACGACCATGACGAGTGAAGATACTCCTAGACCACCACCCGGTTCGATCAACAGGGTACACCCCTGGATGACTCATGTCGAGTCAAATCGGAGCAAAGACATTCACTATTTCCATACAACAGTGTCGAGTGAGTTCGTCCAGAGACTTTCTACGGGCCATGTCAGGACAAAGAATATCCCCAATTTATACGACATGTAAATGGCTATATATGGACTTTCACTATCTGTGTATCACGCTTAATAAGGTTCATTCGCACTATGAGACATTCAAAGCTAACTCACTCCCACCTGGTTCAAATGTCCGGAGCCACCCATTGGATCCATACGACATGCCGAGTGAGATTCTTTCTAAAACAATCTGGTTCGCTCAGCATAGGACACTCTTTTACAGGCTATAAACGAAAGCAAGGAAGACTTGTTTGATTCATTCGGAATATACAAAGGTACTCTCCAAGCCTAAAGACTTCCAGGCTTAGAGAGTATGGGACAAACTGTTTGGGCCAAAATTGACCCTAAGGGCAAAAACGACATTACACCACGAGACTAGAAGCCCATCTGTAGACTAGGCCTACATACGAAGATATTACACAAAGGTCCAGGCCTGTTGAACATAAAGAAGATCAACGGGCGCCAGTTACAAATTGAAGAAAGAATCCGCATTCATGAATACTACCATGAAGTCGACGGTTTCAAGGAGAAGACAAGATCGTCAGTTACCGAATATGAAACATCTGAATCAAAGCCTCATTAATAATGACTCCAACGGGCAGATAAAAGACTGGAGACCAAGACCTATAAAAGAGGAAGGAAAGACAACATCAGGGGGATCGAAAAAGAGACCACCCTAATTATAAAGACAAAACTGATTCACACCCCGCCTCACGGCATACACCGAAGGTTGAGGTACATAAAAAGCCTTGACCAGTTTCCTTTACATTGATCGGTACTTAGGCTAACTTGAGCGTCGGAGTGTCTACGGTCTCCACCACACCGGTGGGCAGTAAGCTCCTTATTCGTTCTATTTGTTTTGCAGGATTTACTCGCGCCCTACAAATTGATAATCTCGATTGTGGACCTTAGCCGAAATCAGAGTCTACAATGAATTCGTTTATTCGTTTATGATTCGTTTTATAATTTTCTTTTACTAGTTATTGTAATTTTTCAATTAAGATTAGAGAAATTATGGCTAATTACCATAGAAAAATAATATTTTCGATATTTGGTGAAGTATTTTTAATAAATATATTAATTACATATTTTATATGTATATATTTATGAAAAATTAATGTAAATCAACTATGATAAATTATGATCTGAAATAATATCATTACTAAACGAATATTTGTATTCGATTCGTTTAATAAACGAATCGAATACGAATCCTGATATTAGGATTCGTTTAATAAACGAATCGAATACGAATCCATCACATTTCGATTCGATTCGTTTAGGATTCGAAACAAATTCGATTCGTTGATTCGTTTTGCCACCCCTAGCCATGACCCATGTCGTGACTCGTGCAATTTTTAAATGTTGACCAAATTTGGGGGGAAATATTTCCTTTTATTGATAATAAAATATTTCATTTATCGCTTAATTCTCTAATTTTTTAATTACTTATCATATCTTTAATGTTAATCGGTAATATTAAGAATTATACTTTTTGGTAGGGGTAATAAAATAAATTAACGAATCAAATTTACATCAAATCATAAATAAATCAAATCAAAATGCGATGGATTTGTATATTTAATGTGTAGTTGTAATTCAAGTTTCGGGTCGGTATGGTATTTCCGATAGGCTGGATGGATTATCTTATCTCATTGGGTGAAAAATTATTAGAAAGAATAAATATCAATAGAAGGCTTTGAACGTATATTCACCATTCTTAAATGAATTATGACATCACTATGTTGCTGTTGGATTAATGGCAATTCCTTTCAGGATATACAAAGTCACAAGGAATTTTCAGACACTAAAAATTAGAAATTCTCTCAAGAACAAGTAAAGAATAAGTTTGATAAGAATAGAGAGAATATGAGAAGTTGTTCTTTTATTCAGAAACGTAAATACATATTTATAGAGCCTTAAAGTCATAACTATTGGTTTAAAGACACAACTGCTGACTTGAGACAGTTTTTTACTTTAAATTAAAAACTGTCAAAATTAAAATTAAGAGAATTAATTAAATTACCTTAATTAATTTCAGAATTTAAATTTCAAGCCCAAGTCCAAGTGTCAAAGTGTCCATCTTGACTTTAATATTGTATCTCAAATATTTGTATTTTTCCCTCCAATAAATTTCTCATCATAATCTTCCATCACCAATTTAAACTATTAGGTGGAAGAGACCTTATAAACACATTTTACTCTCAATGTCATTCTTATGTGGGATAGGAAGTCTCACATTTATCACTGACTATTATCAATAATTTTCACGCATGGATGGCTCTCGGAACTTGTGGTTTTCTTTTTATGAGAAGTTAATTATGTGTTTTTTCATGTGTTGTGGCTTTTTTTTTTTTTTTTTTTTTTAATTTAGATAGGATGTGGTTTATTAGGATATTTCTATGGGGATAATTTTTAGTGACATTTCTATTTCAAGTAGTTGTACATTTTTGAGAGAAACTAAAATATACAATTACTTGAAGCATGAATGTCACTAGAATATCACAAAAAAAAAATATCCCCTAGAATTATTGGGTTTTATATCAGCAAATTGTAGAAATTGGTGACTAAGATAGTCTTGTAATTTTTCCTCATACGTCTCAATAATTTTTAGTTTATTAAGTTGTATCCCTACCGATTACGAGGATTCCATAATTTATGAAATTGTAATACATTATAGTGTTTAGGTTGTTAGATATTATTCTAATCGACTCAAGTCTTAAGTTTTGTGAAGAAGACTTTACATCTATATTTCGCATGTGATGACCTCTAATGTATTATTGATCTTTTACTCTTTTTAAAGCAATCTTCTATTAAAATTGCTATTTTCACCATAATTAATTTTTTTTTTTTTTAAAAAAAATCCTAGTGAGTTCATCAGTTTTATTTTATCCCTGTTATATATATATATATATATAATATATATATATATATATATATTGATGGTATTTTCAGGTCCTATGATATTTAAGCAGTACGGCAGGGGTAAAAAGGTAATTCCCTTATTCGTCAGGATCATTAATACCGACCCGACCACATGAGTGAGGGGTCGGGCACTTTATGATCGGTAAAACCGACCACTTAAGATCGGATGACCTGGCATTATCAGATCGATGGCAGCATTCTCAGTTCAAAAGACCATCGTGACCGACCTCATGAAGACCGAGAAAATGGCGAGATATGCTCCAGAAGATAAGACATCATATTTTTACGGATAAGAAGATAAGTTATCCTACTTTCATGAGGAAAAATTGATAAGTCAGTGTCATAATAGGATAAAGGAAGTGAATGTAGTTTCAACTAGGAATCCTTATGGGAAAATGAAAATTGTTTCTTTGCTATTATAAATAGGAGGGGAAAGCGTGCTTGTAAGGCAGAGTTAAGACTTGAGAGTTGAGAAAAGAACGAGAGAGAATTAGACTTGTAAACACAAAACAGATCAGAGAAACATATTTCGGTAATAAAATATCGTCTGTTCTGTGTCCGTGGATGTAGGTTGGATTTGATCCGCCGAACCACGTTAAATCTCTTTGTTGATTGGTGAATTTACTTATCTTTTGTCAAATTTGCTTTTGGTTTCCCATAAACAAAACAAATTCACAGTTAGAGGAGGATTGTCTCGGGAGTAAAAAAACTCTTATTGCCTATGAGACCAAAATCAGCCGTCAACAATATATATATATATATATATATATATATATATATATATATATTATATATATATATTACCCCAACAATAAATATAGTGTTGTATTTTACTCATATTAATTTGTTCATTAATAGTGCTGCCGCCGCTGCCTTTGGTGCTTCATGGTTCCTGTTTTGAATACGGTTCTCCTCTTTATGTTGGTCTTTTCTCGCCCTGAAGCAGGATGAAAATTAATAATCGTACAAGCAAATTCTTCTTGCTTTTAATAATCGTACAAGCTTAATTAGATTTTATATGTACCGACGTTTAGAGGTGGCCACCGGCCCGGTTCGGTTCCGAATCGGAACCGAACTGGCTGGTTCTCGATTCTATATTTTTGGGGAATCAGAACCGGAATCGAACCGTTTTTCATTCGGGTTTTTTTTAAAAAAAAAAATTTAATAATGATTTTATAAAAAAATAAATGAGATTAAAAATTATGAATTTAAATTTAAATTACATTAAAATAAAAATAAAATTAAAGAGCTTGAACTTAAATTTTTAAAAACTTAAGTTGCCTACGTAGCCTCCAGGGGTGAGAGGAATCAAAACTCACGTAGTTCCATCATATTTTTAAGATAGTTCCCCATTATAATTTACAATTATTTACTGATCATTCATCATCATTATCAGTGTCTGTTGATCTTTCAGCTCCCGTTCCGTTTGCACTTGCAGATGCATTGTCGAACAAGTCTTCAAAGTCATTAGGGGCATCTTCTTGTTGCCTCAGATCAGCTCGGGTCCAATCATCCACACATGATGTTGCTTCTAAAGTGCTTGGATGTAATGAAGACCGTCTCGCTTCCAATATATTGCGTCATAAGCTGAAGGTTTGTTCAATCGCAACGGTGGAAATAGTTGCTGCCAGAACCTCTTTAGCAATAATTGATAATACATGAAATGCATTTTGATGTCGGTTCCACCAGTCAAGTACTTGAAAATTTTTACTTACTAAATTTTCAGTAGAAAACTCGAATTGATAGATAAATAATTATCTAATTCCTGATTGTTAGTCGTGTTATCCCTATGTTTTTTATTTCGTTGTAGTAACCAACGATCACCTACGCTAAGTCTTGAATGTATTACGGGTTCACTACTACTAGATTGTCATACTGATTGCAAGTTATATTACTAACATAATCATTAAATAAATCTATTAAATAATTTTTATTCTATCTATTATTCTTGTAATATTAATTTCATCAGCTATTTCGAAATATCCATAATAAACTTGTAAGATACTATTCAAACCTTCTAATTTAAACTTAGGATCAAAAACCGTGGCAATAAGATAAAGTAATAGAATGTCTTTAAAATAATTCAATCATTTTCATTTCATAACATAAATAGCTTCAATTAAAACAACATCATTAGGATCAGAACTTTCAGCATGCTCAGGTAGAGTACCAACAATATTCAAACTTTCAACAAGAAATAAATGTGTTGTAGGATAATAAACACCGCTAAAAATATTTGTAGCATCATTAAAAACTTTTAAAATTTCTAAAATTTTTCACAAATATCCCATTGACTAGGAAAAAAATGTGATATGTTAAACATGTTGAGAAAAAAAAATTACATAATGCATCTTTGTATTAGAAAGTTTGACATAAAAGAAAATAAGTTGAATTCCAACGTGTTGGAACATCTCGTGAACATTTTATCACTTTAATATTATTTAATTTATAAAACTTAGCTCATTCTCTCCTAACTTGATAATATGACCAAATATAATTAAGTGTAATTTTAATAGGATCAATGAAAGGTGATAAACAAGTCAGATCATCTTGAACACATAAATTAAGGACATGACATATGCAACGAACATGAAAAAATCGATCCCCAAATTTGGTTCGCATATTTCTTTCCAAATCTCTAATTGATGCAGTATTTGCAGATGCATTGTCAAAACCAATTGTTAAAATTTTACCTAATAAATCAAATTCATCAAATATTACTTTTATCATTCTATAAATATTTTATGCAGTATGTTGCTCATCAAAAACTCTAAATGTAATAAGTCATTTTTTGCATATTCTATGATGCATCAATCCAATGACAAGTCACACCCATGTATGAGTGTGTTTATCAATGGTCACTCCAAATGTCAGAACAAATAGAAAGATGAACTTTAATATTTTAAATATTTCATTTAAAATAATTTTACCATCTTTGTATAATTTAAAAATTTGACGTTTTGTTGTATTTCTAGTCATTCTACACGTAGCAGGATTTAAAGCATTCTGAACGTAATTAGTAAAAGTAATTTTTTCACCAAAATTTAAAGATAGATGTGTCATACAAGTAAATTTGATAAATTCTACTATATTCTTAGCATCAGAATATTTAAATAAATCTAAAGAACTCGTACATCGACTAGATGATGCGTACCTGGTCATTTGAGTTTGCGTTGTATCAAGTTCAATTTCAACGGCATGATGTCTATCCAAGTACTTGTTCATATTTTCATAGCCACCAATAAATTTGTAAGAAACCCCACAATAATTGCATATTGCTCTTGGACCTTCATTTTCAGTATCGACTAAATGAAAATGAATTTTGAAAATATTGGAGGAACGAGACATAATTTTTCTTCTCCGTGTACCGATATTAGGGCTGCTTTCTTGAGTTGGCACATTGGACATGGTGTTCTCAAATGAGCTTGTCATTTTTTGTTAAAGAAATATTAAAGAATGATAGAATTGAGAATAAGAAATTGTAGATGAGAGAATTGAAAATGAGAGAATTGTAGAAATTGAAAGAATTGAAAATTGATGTGTTGAAAAAAATGAAAAATGACTCATATTTATACATTTTTAAAATATTTTTGTGATACCTAAAATGCCCATAAAACTAGCCGTTTTATTAATATTATTAAGGGTAATTTAGTAATTATAATTTTGTTTTTTATTTTTTTAGGGCAGGGAGCCGTTGCTCCCTGCCAGCCCAACGGCTACTAGCCGTTGGGCTAAGGTTCCAACCGAAACCGTAGAACCGCTGGAATCAGACGATTCCAGCAGTTCGAACCGATTCTTTCGATTCGGTCAGGAGTGAACCCTAATCGAATCGAAAGATTTTGATTCCGGTTCTGATTCCGGAATTAGAACCATCTGATTTCAACCAGTTCGGTTCCGGTTCGGTTTTGGTTCCGAATCGGAACCGTGTCCGGGTCTACTGACGTGATAGGTTACTAATAAGCTTTTCCCTACAATTTTATGCAATTTCAACTGACTTTGTAAGTGTGGATGTAACACCCCGGATTATTTTTACCCATATTTTTATTTTTGTGGGTTAAAAATTTAAGGATTTAATTATTAAATTGGTTGAATTTGGATTTAATTATGCTGTTAAGGAAGAGTTTTGGGTGGCAAACGAATTTTGCCATATTTGTATATATATTATATATATATATATATATATATATATATTACCCCAACAATAAATATAGTGTTGTATTTTACTCATATTAATTTGTTCATTAATAGTGCTGCCGCCGCTGCCTTTGGTGCTTCATGGTTCCTGTTTTGAATACGGTTCTCCTCTTTATGTTGGTCTTTTCTCGCCCTGAAGCAGGATGAAAATTAATAATCGTACAAGCAAATTCTTCTTGCTTTTAATAATCGTACAAGCTTAATTAGATTTTATATGTACCGACGTTTAGAGGTGGCCACCGGCCCGGTTCGGTTCCGAATCGGAACCGAACTGGCTGGTTCTCGATTCTATATTTTTGGGGAATCAGAACCGGAATCGAACCGTTTTTCATTCGGGTTTTTTTTAAAAAAAAAAATTTAATAATGATTTTATAAAAAAATAAATGAGATTAAAAATTATGAATTTAAATTTAAATTACATTAAAATAAAAATAAAATTAAAGAGCTTGAACTTAAATTTTTAAAAACTTAAGTTGCCTACGTAGCCTCCAGGGGTGAGAGGAATCAAAACTCACGTAGTTCCATCATATTTTTAAGATAGTTCCCCATTATAATTTACAATTATTTACTGATCATTCATCATCATTATCAGTGTCTGTTGATCTTTCAGCTCCCGTTCCGTTTGCACTTGCAGATGCATTGTCGAACAAGTCTTCAAAGTCATTAGGGGCATCTTCTTGTTGCCTCAGATCAGCTCGGGTCCAATCATCCACACATGATGTTGCTTCTAAAGTGCTTGGATGTAATGAAGACCGTCTCGCTTCCAATATATTGCGTCATAAGCTGAAGGTTTGTTCAATCGCAACGGTGGAAATAGTTGCTGCCAGAACCTCTTTAGCAATAATTGATAATACATGAAATGCATTTTGATGTCGGTTCCACCAGTCAAGTACTTGAAAATTTTTACTTACTAAATTTTCAGTAGAAAACTCGAAATTGATAGATAAATAATTATCTAATTCCTGATTGTTAGTCGTGTTATCCCTATGTTTTTTATTTCGTTGTAGTAACCAACGATCACCTACGCTAAGTCTTGAATGTATTACGGGTTCACTACTACTAGATTGTCATACTGATTGCAAGTTATATTTACTAACATAATCATTAAATAAATCTATTAAATAAATTTTTATTCTATCTATTATTCTTGTAATATTAATTTCATCAGCTATTTCGAAATATCCATAATAAACTTGTAAGATACTATTCAAACCTTCTAATTTAAACTTAGGATCAAAAACCGTGGCAATAAGATAAAGTAATAGAATGTCTTTAAAATAATTCAATCATTTTCATTTCATAACATAAATAGCTTCAATTAAAACAACATCATTAGGATCAGAACTTTCAGCATGCTCAGGTAGAGTACCAACAATATTCAAACTTTCAACAAGAAATAAATGTGTTGTAGGATAATAAACACCGCTAAAAATATTTGTAGCATCATTAAAAACTTTTAAAATTTCTAAAATTTTTCACAAATATCCCATTGACTAGGAAAAAAATGTGATATGTTAAACATGTTGAGAAAAAAAAATTACATAATGCATCTTTGTATTAGAAAGTTGACATAAAAGAAAATAAGTTGAATTCCAACGTGTTGGAACATCTCGTGAACATTTTATCACTTTAATATTATTTAATTTATAAAACTTAGCTCATTCTCTCCTAACTTGATAATATGACCAAATATAATTAAGTGTAATTTTAATAGGATCAATGAAAGGTGATAAACAAGTCAGATCATCTTGAACACATAAATTAAGGACATGACATATGCAACGAACATGAAAAAATCGATCCCCAAATTTGGTTCGCATATTTCTTTCCAAATCTCTAATTGATGCAGTATTTGCAGATGCATTGTCAAAACCAATTGTTAAAATTTTACCTAATAAATCAAATTCATCAAATATTACTTTTATCATTCTATAAATATTTTATGCAGTATGTTGCTCATCAAAAACTCTAAATGTAATAAGTCATTTTTTGCATATTCTATGATGCATCAATCCAATGACAAGTCACACCCATGTATGAGTGTGTTTATCAATGGTCACTCCAAATGTCAGAACAAATAGAAAGATGAACTTTAATATTTTAAATATTTCATTTAAAATAATTTTACCATCTTTGTATAATTTAAAAATTTGACGTTTTGTTGTATTTCTAGTCATTCTACACGTAGCAGGATTTAAAGCATTCTGAACGTAATTAGTAAAAGTAATTTTTTCACCAAAATTTAAAGATAGATGTGTCATACAAGTAAATTTGATAAATTCTACTATATTCTTAGCATCAGAATATTTAAATAAATCTAAAGAACTCGTACATCGACTAGATGATGCGTACCTGGTCATTTGAGTTTGCGTTGTATCAAGTTCAATTTCAACGGCATGATGTCTATCCAAGTACTTGTTCATATTTTCATAGCCACCAATAAATTTGTAAGAAACCCCACAATAATTGCATATTGCTCTTGGACCTTCATTTTCAGTATCGACTAAATGAAAATGAATTTTGAAAATATTGGAGGAACGAGACATAATTTTTCTTCTCCGTGTACCGATATTAGGGCTGCTTTCTTGAGTTGGCACATTGGACATGGTGTTCTCAAATGAGCTTGTCATTTTTTGTTAAAGAAATATTAAAGAATGATAGAATTGAGAATAAGAAATTGTAGATGAGAGAATTGAAAATGAGAGAATTGTAGAAATTGAAAGAATTGAAAATTGATGTGTTGAAAAAAATGAAAAATGACTCATATTATACATTTTTAAAATATTTTTGTGATACCTAAAATGCCCATAAAACTAGCCGTTTTATTAATATTATTAAGGGTAATTTAGTAATTATAATTTTGTTTTTTATTTTTTTAGGGCAGGGAGCCGTTGCTCCCTGCCAGCCCAACGGCTACTAGCCGTTGGGCTAAGGTTCCAACCGAAACCGTAGAACCGCTGGAATCAGACGATTCCAGCAGTTCGAACCGATTCTTTCGATTCGGTCAGGAGTGAACCCTAATCGAATCGAAAGATTTTGATTCCGGTTCTGATTCCGGAATTAGAACCATCTGATTTCAACCAGTTCGGTTCCGGTTCGGTTTTGGTTCCGAATCGGAACCGTGTCCGGGTCTACTGACGTGATAGGTTACTAATAAGCTTTTCCCTACAATTTTATGCAATTTCAACTGACTTTGTAAGTGTGGATGTAACACCCCGGATTATTTTTACCCATATTTTTATTTTTGTGGGTTAAAAATTTAAGGATTTAATTATTAAATTGGTTGAATTTGGATTTAATTATGCTGTTAAGGAAGAGTTTTGGGTGGCAAACGAATTTTGCCATATTTGTATATATATTATATATACACACACTTACGCACAGGTTTATAAAAAAAAAAAAAAAAAAAAAAGAAAGTAAGGCAGAAGGATATACAAGAAGTGGGATAGTGACAGAAAGAAAGAAGAAAAAAATAAATCAGAGAGAGAGACAGACGAGAGAAAATAAAAAGAAAAAAAGAGGGGAATTTAGTTTTTATCCCGATCCAGTCAATCCGTAGCTCAAACCCGACCGAGTCCTTAAGGAAAAGTGTAGATCTCAACGAGAGGATCATTTTGGTGGTAGTTTCATCTCGGGAAACTTCCAATTTTCGGAGAAATCTCGGTAAGGAACTTTTTTATGATATTTCTTGATTTCCCGTTGATCCGGAACTCCGATCGACAAACCGTCAGCGCCATTAGATCCGGGAGAGGGAGAGCTTTGTTCTGCCGTCGGAAAACTTCCGATCGGACCGGCGCGTGAAGCTCACGCGCGTCCCTCGTGACGGCGCGTGAGGCCCACGCGCGGCTTGGCCAAACGCGCGCGTGGCCACCACGCGCCGGGCAGTATGTTTGCATTGTTCTCCCGAGTCTCCTCCGTGAATTTCAGACCATTCCGAGTAGTATTGGGCCTCCGAATCGTAATTTCCGTGTAATTATTGAAATTGTCAATTTAAGCATGTTATGTATCTGGATTGTTGAGAATGAATCAGAATGTAAGATGATGAGTTTGGATTGTGTTGAGAAATTTCGTTTTATAATCGAGACCTTGCCAGAATTTCATTAAGATTTCGAGAGTGACCGAACCACGTTTCATGCATATTCTTTCGTCTATTCTAGTTAGGAATATGTTCCTCATAGTATATTCTTTTGTCTTTTAGGTGATCGTGATACTGTAAGCAGGGACGGTCCTGCTGCTTAGTTTCTTTTTCCAGTAGTCAGCTCATCAGGTGCGTGGATAAACCTGTAACATTGATGTTTTCAAAAGTATATAGTATGTATGTTTTCTTAAATGAATTTTAAGGTAATGCATTAAATGAGTTTGATTTTAGAAAGTTTATATTTTGTTTATGGTATATGGATCGAATATTGATTATGTTGAAATCATGTGTTTGTGATATATGAGAAACTTGCATGATTTGAGATATGAGCATGGATTTTGGAAATGATTTTTATAATAGGATGCACCCCGTGTACATATATGTTGCCAGATATTTGCCATGAGATAAGGTCTCATGTTGCCAGTTATTGCCGTAAGATAAGGTCTTACGTTGCCAGTTTGCTCCGGATGCCAGTTATTGCCGTGGGGATGCCCCATGTTGCCAGCTTTGCCATATTGTCATGAGGTTGTGCTTATAGATGAGAAATGTGATTTATTATTCAGAGTATTTCATGAGCAATATGAGTTTTATGAGAAATGAGAAATGTGATTTATTACTCAGAGTATTTCTTGAGCAAAGTGAGTTTTATGAAGAAATGAGATTTATGATTTCAAGCAAAGGTTTGAGATATTGATTTACAGCTTATGTATTTATGTATATTATGAAATGCTTGTTCGATCCAGCTTGTTACTTGATTATCCACGGCACTAAGCTGTGATCCATTGCACTAAGCGTGAGCTTACCCCGTTCCCTAATATTTCAGGTTCAGCAGTTTAGTAGATCATCCTTTCCATCTGCTGTGTCATCATCATTCCTGCTATAGAGAAAGGTTGTGCCAACAATAGAATGTCCTGGTTATGTTTCAAAGTTTAAACTCTGGTTGTGTATTTCTTGAGAGAACTTGTATTGTGTTGTGAGGCATTGAGCCTTTATATGTTATTGAGGATATTGTATTTCCTTATGATGTTATTTGAGTTGGATCATGGAGATCCTAAAAAATTTTCATGTTGCTAGTTTTCAGTTTTAGATTTTCCTTGTATATGGAGGATTTGCCCATATTACAGGGGAAACTCTGCCAGTTTCTAGTCTCCGTCTCACCCCTAGCCTACCTAAGGGGACGGGTGTGACAATTAATGGTATCAGAGCCCAGTTGTCATAGATTCTGTAGACACTTCGTTTTCTTTATAAGTCATTCTATGTCTTTTAGCGGTTGACATCTTTCATGTGTTTTCAGATGCCTCCGCGTTCCAGAGTTCGGGGTGCAGGTCGAGTCCGCACTCGTAGAATAGCAAATGTTGGCCAATCTTCTAGGGCACCTCCAGTTGATGAGGAGGTTAATTCTTATGTCGGGGAACCTTTTGAGGGGAACCCTAATCCTGTTGTAGGGGATTCCTTAGCTTCGGTTTATGGAGATAGTACTCCAGTTCAGCATCCTCCTAGTGGTAATGTTCCTCCTGTCCCTCCAGCATATGGTCATGGTCCAGCCCAGGCAGCTCCATTAGTTAGTGAAGAAAATATTGCCAAAAGAATGACAGAAAATGGAGCTATTGAGTTTGATGGGAGGAAGGATCCCATTGTAGCTGGGAACTTCCTAGATAGAGTTGAGAAAGCTTTTGAGTTGCTTAGATTGACAGATGAGCAGAAGTGTCATCATGTATACCGACTTTTGACAGAGCAAGCTGATAAGTGGTGGAAAAGTGTTAGAGGCAAATTTTCTGAGACCAATGTGTTAACATGGGATAAATTCAAGAAAGAGTTCATGAGCAACTATATGAATTCTGCTTTTATGGATGAGAAGAGGAGAGAGTTTTACAGATTGATTCAGGGCAACCGTACAGTAGATCAGTATGATACTGCATTTCATGAGTTAGTACAGTTTGTCCCACATTTGAAAGATCATGAACAGGGCAAGATGGATCATTTTATTAATGGTCTGAATGCAGAAATTAGATCTAGGATTCGGTTATTTCCAATGGGCAGTTTAACAGAGATGGCAGATTTTGCTAAAAAGGCAGAGTTTGCTGAAAGAGAATTTCAGATTGGGATGGATTATCAGATGAGGAAAAGAAACAGAGATCAGCGACCTTTTGGGGACAGAAATCAGAGCAGGAAAGGGAGTGATGCAAGACCCAGCGGCAGTTATCAGATGAGTTCTGGGCAACCACAGAGGCAAAGCCGACCCACAGCTAGTCAGAGTTCAGTGAGAACTCCATTTGATGGGACTTATAGTGGCCAACAAAGCCAAGTTCAAGGTAGAAGATTTTTACCCTGTCCTACATGTGGAAAGAATCATCCTGGAGAATGCAGATTGGGTACCAGAGGTTGCTTTTTGTGTGGAAAGTAGGACACTTGAAGAGAAATTGTCCTAATGTTAGTGATAGTGTTGGACAGATTCAGAGGACTGTTTTTCCTCCAGCTCAGAATTTCAGAGGTAATTTTAGTCAGAGTGGGATTCGTGGTCAGAGTTCTGGAGTTCCCACAGGTTCGGGTGCTCAGGGTAGAGTTGCTCCAGGTGGTCAGACCAGCAGACCTAGAGCCCAGGGCAGAGTGTTTGCTATGACACAACATGAAGCTTTAACAGCACCAGAGGTTATCACAGGTATGGTGTCTATCTTTGGTCGAAATGCTCGTATACTTATTGATCCTGGTGCTACACATTCTTTTGTTTCAAAATCTTTTGCATTGCATGCCGATAGAGACGGAAGTGAGTTAGATGTGAATTAGTTGTTGTTACCCCTGTTGGATATTCTATTATGCTAAGCAAATTTTCAGAGGATGTGTAATCCATGTGGGTGAGCATGAATTGTTAGCAGATTTGATTTGCATGGAGATGCATGATTTTGATGTTATTTTGGGTATGGATTGGTTATCTTATCATCGTGCAACAGTGAATTGTCATGAGAAAGTTGTGAATTTTGAGGGCCTGGATGGGCAAAGTTTTTCCTTTAGAGGAGAGAGAAGATTTGTTCCTTCATGTGTGATATCTGCAATGCGAGCCAGTAAGTTGTTGCGGAAAGGTTGTGATGCCTATTTAGCTCATATAGTAGATACCAGTATGGGTACAGCAGAGTTACATGACATTTCTGTTGTGAGGGAA
The DNA here is from genome assembly GCA_019454045.1 of Zanthoxylum bungeanum. Taxonomy (NCBI): domain Eukaryota; kingdom Viridiplantae; phylum Streptophyta; class Magnoliopsida; order Sapindales; family Rutaceae; genus Zanthoxylum; species Zanthoxylum bungeanum. The sequence goes on along the minus strand of SKCR01006637.1, from coordinate 28,898 downwards.
TTTGTTGATGTATTTCCAGATGAACTACCTGGTTTACCACCGGATAGAGAAGTTGATTTCTGCATTGATGTTTGGAGATAGATTATGTGTACCTGAAGTTGAGAGATTGAAGAGAGAGATCATGGAAGAAGCTCATTGTTCAGCTTATTCTATGCACCCAGGCAGCACTAAGATGTATAGAACTCTCAAAGAGAATTATTGGTGGAAAGGCATGAAGAAAGAGATAGCAGAATTTGTATCAAAGTGTTTATCATGTCAGCAGATTAAAGCAGAGCACCAGCATCCAGCAGGTACCTTACAATCGCTTCCTATTCCAGAGTGGAAGTGGGAACACATCACTATGGACTTCGTGTCAGGACTGCCTCGTACGAAGAAAGGTCATGATTCAGTATGGGTGATTGTTGACAGATTGACTAAATCAGCTCATTTTCTACCAGTCAGAGTGGATTATTCTTTGAATAAGTTAGCAGAGCTTTATGTGATGAGATAGTGAGACTTCATGGGATTCCAGTATCAGTTGTATCAGATAGAGATCCAAGATTTACTTCCAGATTTTGGCCAAGTCTACAAGAAGCTTTGGGTACTAAAGTGAAGTTCAGTACTTCTTTTCATCCTCAAACAGATGGACAGTCAGAGAGAACCATTCAAACTTTAGAAGATATGTTGAGAGCTTGTGTTATGGAATTCAAGGGTAGTTGGGATCAACATTTATCATTGATGGAGTTTGCTTACAATAACAGTTACCATGCTAGTTTGGGCATGGCACCTTATGAGGCATTATATGGAAGGAAGTGTAGAACTCCTATTTGTTGGGATGAAGCAGGTGAGAGGAAACTTTTGGGTCCAGAGATTGTTCAGATTACTGTTGATAAGATAGAAGTGATCAGATCAAAGTTGAAGACAGCTCAAGATAGACAGAAGAGTTATGCAGATCTAAAAAGGAAGGACATCGAGTATCAAGTAGGAGATAAGGTATTTTTGAAGGTTTCTCCTTGGAAGAGTGTCATGAGATTTGGCAAGAAAGGAAAGTTGAGTCCTCGGTTTATTGGGCCGTATGAGATCATGGAACGAATTGGACCAGTTGCCTACAGATTAGCATTGCCTCAGGAATTGTCAAAGATTCACAATGTTTTTCATGTGTCCATGTTGAGAAAGTATAGATCAGATCCTTCTCACGTTTTGCAGGAACAACCAGTTGAGTTGAGAGAAGACTTGACATACGCTGAAGAACCAGTGGAAATTCTAACTAGAGAGTTAAGACAGTTGAGGAATAGGACGATTCCTTTGGTGAAAGTCCTATGGGGTAAACACTCGAAGGCAGAAGCAACTTGGGAACTTGAGGAAGACATGAGGAATAAGTATCCTCACTTGTTTCCACCACTGGTATGTGAATTTCGAGGACGAAATTATTTTAAGGGGGAGAGGGTTGTAACACCCCGGATTATTTTTACCCATATTTTTATTTTTGTGGGTTAAAATTTAAGGATTTAATTATTAAATTGGTTGAATTTGGATTTAATTATGCTGTTAAGGAAGAGTTTTGGGTGGCAAACGAATTTTGCCATATTTGTATATATATTATATATACACACACTTACGCACAGTTTATAAAAAAAAAAAAAAAAAAAAAAGTAAGGCAGAAGGATATACAAGAAGTGGGATAGTGACAGAAAGAAGAAGAAAAAAAATAAATCAGAGAGAGAGACAGACGAGGGAAAATAAAAAGAAAAAAAGAGGGGAATTTAGTTTTTATCCCGATCCAGTCAATCCGTAGCTCAAACCCGACCGAGTCCTTAAGGAAAAGTGTAGATCTCAACGAGAGGATCATTTTGGTGGTAGTTTCATCTCGGGAAACTTCCAATTTTCGGAGAAATCTCGGTAAGGAACTTTTTTATGATATTTCTTGATTTCCCGTTGATCCGGAACTCCGATCGACAAACCGTCAGCGCCATTAGATCCGGGAGAGGGAGAGATTTGTTCTGCCGTCGGAAAACTTCCGATCGGACCGGCGCGTGAAGCTCACGCGCGTCCCTCGTGACGGCGCGTGAGGCCCACGCGCGGCTTGGCCAAACGGCGCGTGGCCACCACGCGCCGGGCAGTATGTTTGCATTGTTCTCCCGAGTCTCCTCCGTGAATTTCAGACCATTCCGAGTAGTATTGGGCCTCCGAATCGTAATTTCCGTGTAATTATTGAAATTGTCAATTTAAGCATGTTATGTATCTGGATTGTTGAGAATGAATCAGAATGTAAGATGATGAGTTTGGATTGTGTTGAGAAAGTTCGTTTTATAATCGAGACCTTGCCAGAATTTCATTAAGATTTCGAGAGTGACCGAACCACGTTTCATGCATATTCTTTCGTCTATTCTAGTTAGGAATATGTTCCTCATAGTATATTCTTTTGTCTTTTAGGTGATCGTGATACTGTAAGCAGGGACGGTCCTGCTGCTTAGTTTCTTTTTCCAGTAGTCAGCTCATCAGGTGCGTGGATAAACCTGTAACATTGATGTTTTCAAAAGTATATAGTATGTATGTTTTCTTAAATGAATTTTAAGGTAATGCATTAAATGAGTTTGATTTTAGAAAGTTTATATTTTGTTATATGGTATATGGATCGAATATTGATTATGTTGAAATCATGTGTTTGTGATATATGAGAAACTTGCATGATTTGAGATATGAGCATGGATTTTGGAAATGATTTTTATAATAGGATGCACCCCGTGTACATATATGTTGCCAGATATTTGCCATGAGATAAGGTCTCATGTTGCCAGTTATTGCCGTAAGATAAGGTCTTACGTTGCCAGTTTGCTCCGGATGCCAGTTATTGCCGTGGGGATGCCCCATGTTGCCAGCTTTGCCATATTGTCATGAGGTTGTGCTTATAGATGAGAAATGTGATTTATTATTCAGAGTATTTCATGAGCAATATGAGTTTTATGAGAAATGAGAAATGTGATTTATTACTCAGAGTATTTCTTGAGCAAAGTGAGTTTTATGAAGAAATGAGATTTATGATTTCAAGCAAAGGTTTGAGATATTGATTTACAGCTTATGTATTTATGTATATTATGAATGCTTGTTCGATCCAGCTTGTTACTTGATTATCCACGGCACTAAGCTGTGATCCATTGCACTAAGCGTGAGCTTACCCCGTTCCCTAATATTTCAGGTTCAGCAGTTTAGTAGATCATCCTTTCCATCTGCTGTGTCATCATCATTCCTGCTATAGAGAAAGGTTGTGCCAACAATAGAATGTCCTGGTTATGTTTCAAAGTTTAAACTCTGGTTGTGTATTTCTTGAGAGAACTTGTATTGTGTTGTGAGGCATTGAGCCTTTATATGTTATTGAGGATATTGTATTTCCTTATGATGTTATTTGAGTTGGATCATGGAGATCCTAAGAAAAATTTTCATGTTGCTAGTTTTCAGTTTTAGATTTTCCTTGTATATGGAGGATTTGCCCATATTACAGGGGAAACTCTGCCAGTTTCTAGTCTCCGTCTCACCCCTAGCCTACCTAAGGGGACGGGTGTGACAGTGGATATCTTAATTTTGTTTTATCCATCTGCAAACATGTGAACTAGAAACAATTCTTCTTCATGAAGATTGATTAAAGTAATTTAATATAATGATATTCATAAAGGGACCCCAATCAAACATTTACATACAAAGTGTTGTATTTTTCTTTGCCATATTAATTTATTCATTAATACTGCTGTATTAAATCACAAGTATTTGTAATTATTATTGTTGGATTTTGGCCCTCGGTAACATATATATATTATTGTAGTGGAATGTGACTAAGTATTATGTATGTGATTCACATTGTGACTGAGAAAATGTGATTGAATATTTGTATTTGTCATTTTAATTTAGAAGTGTGACTGAGAATTTTATATGTGACTGAGTTGTAGGTGTGAATATGACTATGACGGTGTGACTATATTATATGACTATGATTGTGACCATGTAAGTATGTAACTATATGATTGTGACTGTAACATGTGACTATAATTGTTGCGTCAAAGTGATTTTGGGGTTGATTTTGACATTATAACATTTTTAATTTGGGGAAGTGTTATTTGATGAAAGTTGTAGTTGTGAATATTAATTGTATGTAGTATCTTATAGATTGTGATTTGGAGTCATGGTGAAAGAGATGTGAATGTTTGAAAAATAATTATTAGTAATTTATAATATAAGGGTTATTTTTTTTATATTTTTTTAGTCGAAATATATCGACCATGATACTTATTTTAAAGCTTTTGATTTATAAATCAATGTTATGTAATATTTTCCTTGAAACGCTTTATATTTTAGAATATATTTAATTTTTAAATTTAAAATTTTTAAAACAAAAACCTATTTTTTTAATTTCCATTTTTGTTTTTCATTTTTGTGTGGTAATATTACAATAACATTAATTTACCATGTTAAATTATGTTTTTTTTATTATATGTAGATGGATTAAATGAGAAGAATCATTTATGCTGGACTAAATTGAAAAAACCCTCATAATTTGAACCATTTTTAGATTTCCTTAAAAAATTATGTTGTTTACGTGTTTTTTTTTTTTTTCAAAATGTTGTTTACGTGTTTTTCGGAAGTCGATGATTGTCAAAAAGGAGTCAAGAGACAAGTATCATGTAGCTCACCGAACTCTTCTCCGTCCAAATCTTTCAATATAGGCGGGAAATATATGTAAAATAGATTCACCTAAACCAAACAAGAACTTCAATTGGTTGGCTACCTATCTATTGAAGCTCCAAGATCTGTTGCAATGGAATTCGGTACATTAGGGCACTTTTAAATAATAATAATAATAAAATACATAGTAGTCTCTACCTTATATTTCTTTTCAAAGAAAGTCAACTATTATTGCTCTGAAAAAAATTTATGTTGTGTGCGTGCGTGTTAGAGGAGCCGGATTCTCAAAATTGAAATTGATGATGATGGCTGACTTCTATAAACAAACGACTATTAATGGGTCATCTAAGGTCCGAAAGAAATGAATAATTCGATTAAGACAAAATGCTGAAAAGTAAATAAATATTAAATTTATCGAAATTGAAACTAAAAAGAGATTGCTTTGATTACTGAAATTGTGATTAAAAGGTGAATGCTAGATTCAATACAAAATAAACTACTGGACAAAGGAATTCTAAAAGGACTAAGATTACTGGAAAAGAATTCTAAAGAGATTAAACTACTAGAGACATAGTTGTTGTTGTTGTTGGATTCATTGTGTTGGTTGAGTTGTGTTGATTTTGTTGGAGTTTGTGCCTAAAGCGCCAATTCGAATAATGTATTGTATTGTATATTATATTTTATTATTTATTAATAACTACATTTTTATTTCAACCATTGTTAATGGTAATTATTATGTCATAATGCATATTATATATGATGATAATGACATCGACCTTACAATAGACATGTCATAATACTGGACACTTGGGTAACCGATGAATAATAAATAATATTTGATATTATAATTATCAAACAAAATAATTAAATGTTATTGAATAACATTAATTATTTATTTGACCCATTTAGATTAATTGGATTAATCCAAAATCACACAAGAGATTTATTGTAATTTCATAAATATCTCTACTATTGAAGGATATTTGGTAATTATAAAAATATGTAATAATAGGTGTATTTGGCTTGATTTAATTGGATTAAATCAAAGTGGTAGATACTGAACTAATTAATTGGTTAAACTTTATTTAGATTAAATTATATTATATCAAAATAGTAGATAAATGTGATTAGTCACACCTAATTATACATATTTGGAAAAATTGGATTAAGCCCACATAAAAATTGATTAGAACTTTTATTAATTAAAAATTACATAAGCTTCACTATAAAAGGCAAGTTTGAGTAAATTTTTAAGTAAGCAAGCTAAAAAACAAGCATTAAACAAAAGAATGAAATATTAACCTAAGTAAAAAAATTTGTGAGAGAAGTTTTGGAAGTTCTCTATAATATTTTAACAAAGAAAAGATATTGGATCTTAAAATCAAACTTGCTAGGCAAGTTTGATCTTCTCTAAATGTATGTTTTCATTAGTGAGTTGTTATCATTATTGAAACATATAATGATGTATTATATTTGGATACATAATACATAGTTTGAAGTTGAAATTAGGCTAATGAATTGTGTATGGATGCTTTGGAAGCATAAACACAATATGCTTATGATTGAGTCAAATATGTTCATGTTGGACATGGAAGATAAAATTAGAGTTTGAAACTCTAGATGAAATCTTGGAGCTATGGCTACCATTCTAGAATCACTTGACCACATTTGAGTAACCAATAATTGTTCACGAGTCATTTCATTGTGGGATTCTAATTTAGTTTGTATTTTGATTCAAACTAATGCATATATGTATTTAGAATACATGTATGCTTGTTATATAACATATGTTGATATTGGTTTTGATGTTAAAATTATTTTTAGGTGTTATGGAAGTGTTTAAGGAAAATTAAAAAAGCAGCACGAGGGCAGAATCTAATTTTTTCTCCCGTTTGGTTTTTCCAGACTTTGATTCGTCCCCGATTTTTCCCTATACACTCGTAATGTAATACATGTTTCCATTAAATTGTTTAAAAATACATCCATGCTTGACATCTACGGGTTAGAGCCACTTTCACTGTGCGGGACACCGATCTGACCTTAGGGGTCCCACATCGTCCCAATAGAATAATTTCGGAGCATGTCTTAATCATACAACACATGTTACATGTTTGACATGTATTAAATCTATGTCTCTATAATTTTAATGTATTATGCATAAGTCATATTGGATATGCATTGCATGCTTTAAATTAAAATTTTTAGTTTGACCCACGCATGTTAATGACTTGATTGTCATAAATCTCCTATGATTATATGATTATTTTTAAGTAATAGTATTAATAATGTTGGATCATTATTGGATGGTCCGTCTTGTCAATACGGAGATGAATGGGTTCTTATTACTTATGTCCAATACCGTCATTATTGTGAGGGTATAAGTGATCGGAACTTAGGTAGCTCCAGCAAAACATTAGATGTAGCGTGATGAGTTGACGTAGTCACCCAATACCGTCATTATTGTGAGGGTGTACTTACGAAGCTCATTAGTGCACATTGACAAGTATACACCTGGAGCACTTCTTAATTCAATACCATCATTATTGTGAGGATAAGAAATGGTTCATGACCAAACTTAGGAGTCACATGGATGTGATTAGTCTTTGAGGTCTACCTAATGAGTTTATGAAGGGAAAGACTGTCATTATTGTGAGGTTGGTGTAAATGTCATGAGATTCACTTTCCGCTATGAAATTGGATTTTCAAATTTCTATTTTTCCGTTAAGGGAGATTATGAAATTACGTAAAGTAGTGGGATGGTATTAATACATTTAAAATCCATAATCGTATTAGTATTTTTATATTGAAATGAAAATATTCTGCTAGTGTTTAATTGTGGTCTTGTAGAAGGCTGCAACAAATAGGGGTGAGCAACGGTTCCGGGTCTACCCGGAACCGGTTGGAACCGGACCGATTTTCTGGGTTTAGAACCGGAACCGGTTGTAATCGGGTAGGTTCCGGTTCCAAAAATGAAGGAACCGATTTTATCTGGGTAGGTTCCGGTTCCAAAATGATCGAAACCGGAACCGGACCATGGAACCGGTTCTTGGAATCGAATATAGAATCGGTTTCACTTCTATTTGAGTGGTAGCTGCATTCAAAAAATTTGAACCTCCGTGTGCTTGCTTTTGTCTGCTATTTGGCATTTGTTCATCATGTTAATGGTCTCTTTGATTCCACAATACTAGAATTTGGTTGAGGAGAAGGATAAAAAAGTAAAGGAACTGGAGGAAAATATAGCTGCTGTTTCTTTTATTGCTGTTCTGAATGTTGGTCTGCAGACGCATCAATTGTCATTGAAATTTGCTTTGCAAAAATCTCAAAATGCAGAACTTAGAAATGAATTTGAAGGTTAGTGGCACAAATTTTTTGTTGTAATATATCATCCATTTGATCCATTTTGATCATTTTTATGTTGTTGCTTGCAGGACTCTACAAACTGATGGAGGAGCTGACGGATGATGTAGAGAGATTAAATGAAACAGTATCATTCTTCCCATTGATTGTCCATTTATTTTTTAATTTACTTTGATTAAACTTTAAACATAGCATACCCAAGGTTTCACAACTAGGCAACTCAATGCACTGATAACTTGCCTAATTGTAAATGAAAACAGAAAGGGTAATGAGGCTAACAAGCATTAAAAGTCTAAAACTTAATTTTCTTCGTTCTTGAGCTTCCGCACTCCGATTTGGTCCCCGTTTTTTCCTACGGACTCGTATTGGAATGTAGTTTTCATTAAAATATTTTAAAATAGGGTAATTCGAAATCGGACCGGAACCAGACCGGAACCAGATTGGAACCGAATAATAGGGTATCCTGTTTAATTGGATAGGTTCCTGTTCCACTCAGTGCGGAACCGAATTTTTACGGGTAGGTTCCGATTCCATGCGGAACCGGAACCGAAACCGATTTTGCTCACCCCTAGCAACAAATCCATTAGCACGACTTTTGGATTCTAATAAATTGAAAAGAACCTCGAACTACTTAGAGTAGGAGATGAACAATCGTCTTATCTTGGAGTCAGTCACTTTGTAAGATAATTCATAAAATTCCATGAATTCCATCCCTTGGAACTTCTTCCTCAGCTCTATCTTGGAATCAGCCACTTTCTGAGGTGAATGGTGATGGATCAAATCTCTTACAACTTACTCAAAAAGGTCGGATCGACAAGCATGATCCCCCTCAGGTCGGCTTCTACAAGTGCTCAAATGCTGACAAATCTTGTGATTCCTTCATTGGTCGGGTCGGTATCCATACTCATCTCCATAAGTTGGTCTTATCCTTGGTAAAACACCATCATTTATTGGAATTGGATTCTTTATCTGACTTCAGCCCCGTTGGGTCCTTATACTCCTCTCTGTCTATGTACAAATTTGAACAGTGTCAGAGAAACGATTTATAAAAGCGGGTATGGAAAATTACACAAGCAAAGAATTGATTTCGATAATTGTTTTGATTTTGGGTCTGAACGTTTAACATTGCGAGCTTATTTTTAATTTATTTACTTTGTTGAAATTGTTTTAACATTCCTTGTTTATGTAGATATAAATAATACAATATGTATTAGGATTCCCGTATTATAAGTATTTGGAGTATAAATTTCAGTTTCAATTTTGCTTCCTTTGTGCATTACAAATACCGACAATTAATAGGCAACATGTCATTTTTATTTTATACTTTTTCAAAAAAAAATTAAATACCAATATCATAGTCATAGTGACCACTGACACTAAATTTCACAAATATTGTCAATATTTTCCTAATGTTATTGTGTCAGTGATATATTGATACTATAGTAACATAAATTATTGACACAAATATTATATCATAGTTTACTAATTACCGTCATCATGTCGTTATTATAGAGACATTACAATGTTACAAATTACTGACAATCGAATCAATGACACTTTTTACTAGTATCAGTGTGTTCTGGCTCGAACAATACTAACACTACTAACAAAGGTCAGTAAAACCCTTTACCGACACTAAAATGGTGACACTAAGACTCACTATAAGAAATTATACTTTTGTGGTGAAAATTTAGTGGCGAAATTAGTCATTTTTAGTGAGAAATTTGGGGGCATTTTTTTTTTTGCGGCCTTCTTGTTTTTTTTTTTTTGTTTTTTTTTACACTGAAAACGTCCCACCTTTATCAAAAACTTCATCTTCATCTCATCACATTAAAAAATCCACGGATTCAACTCTTCAGCTCTCAACTCATAACAAAGAACAATATAAAAAAATTTGCGTGCTCTTTCATCTTCTCTTGACAACAACCCTTTGCACTTTGCCCTTTGTCGCCTTTGTACTAGAAGAAGCTCTGGTACCAGCTCACCCTCAAGCTCGAACATCGTTATCTTTCATATCTGCTTCTATTTCTATTTCCTCAATTTGGGTTTTCTGGGTTTTGAGTTTATTTCTCTAGACGTCTGGCCCTGTATTGATTGATGTACCGAAGGATATACAAAAACAGCTGGATATTCCTAATTGGAACCAGCTGATCAAATTGCTTGGCTATATGTCTAGGTTGCCTAAAGAACCTAATTTGGTTAATTGAGTTTGATTATTTTTGGTGATCTACAATAACACAATGGGTTGATTCAATAAGGTGTCCTGAGACTGGGATGGCTGGAATCATGTCCAGCGGAAGAGAGATCGTGGAGGAACCGGTGACACATGTAATTGAAGACAAGATTTATGTTTCTATTTTATTGTAAGCTATTGTGTCATTTTTGCATTTTGAAAATGCTTTGTTGTGGTAGTAGATAAAATATTTGTGTTTTTGTCACAGAGACCTTGTGAAATATGCTGCCGAGCTATGCCCAAGATCTGTTCAGGAAGCAAAGTAAGTTTTCTTTTTTTTTCTTCTCTATTCTATGTTTTTGTTCACATGTTATGCCAAGTGCCAACAATATATTGTATACTTCCTGATTTGTGTGCTCAAAGTTGATTTGGTGCTTTCCCTAAAAAATAGTAAGCAATTAGCTGCTACTTTTTATTTTTTTAAACATTATTAGTTTTTATTTTTATTTTTTTTATTATTAGCATGTAACCCTATATCTATTTAGAAATTGTTGGCTGATAAAGGAACTTGAATGTGTCTTATGTCTTTGTTGATCTCTATTATTGTTGGTTCCTGTAGTAATATTTTTGTAGTTAATGATTAAATTTTCATTATAGTATATTTTATAGATGAACAGGTCTAGGATCTTAATGTTATTCAATCTTAACTGCAGGTTAAAGGTTGTGCATCGACTTGCTCATATTACACCCAATGTTTAAAAATACGTGGCGGCGCCTCGAGACGGCCGGCCATTGAGGCGCGAGGCGGACCGCCTCGAGGCGGCGAGGCGGGCGCCTCGATCCGAATAACACATCTTTAATATCGAAAAATAAATCGAATGTTTATTAACTCAAAACAGATAAAATATTGTCTGTTAATGTTTAAAAAAATACCTATTTAGTATCATTTTCATCAAGTTTAACACAAATAATGAGGCACAGTTAGGCTAAATGGATAATCCTGCTACTAAGCCCATAGATTAAGTAGTTTACTAAGCCCAGTTAGGCTAAATGGATAATCCTGTTACTAAGCCCATACTTTACTAAGCCCATCCTGTTACTAAACCCTAATAAACAATTCAATTAAGCTTCTTATCTTCGTCGTCGCCGAGAGAGACAGAACATAACACGTCGATTTTGCGTGAGTACTGAGCAGAGACGTGAGAGAGAGAGACCAGAACATAACACGTCGAGAGAGAGATACCAGAACAGAGACGTGAGCACTGAGCAGAGACGTCGCCGAGAAAGCAGAGGATTCCGAGCAAGCTGAACGTCGCCGAGAAAGCAGAGGATGCCGAGCAAGCTGAACGTCGCCGAGAAATGCAGAGAAAGCCCTAAAAATCGATTTGAAGCCGAGAACTTTGAGGTGAATGAAACGTTGAGACCAGTTAAGCCCTAGAAATTGTGATTTTTTTCTTTATACGAATGAAACGAAACGTCGTCGCTTAAGTTAAAAAAATTTAAAATAAAAAAAAAAGCTTTAGCGTGAGGCGGCCGCCTCAGGCCGCCTCATGCCGATTTGCAGTGATGCGGCATGAGGCGGCCGCCTCACAGGCTGAGAGGCGGCCGCCTCTCAGAAACCGCAATAGGCGGCCGCCTCAGTGCGCCGTCGCCTCGAGGCGGCCGCCTCAGGCGTATTTTTAAACAATGATTACACCTATTGAGTTAGGTGGAAATGCTCATACTTCACAAGCAGACAACAAACTGGACCAGTGGCTCTTGTATGCAATATTTGTATGTTCATGTCCTTCTGATACAAAAGATGCTGGTAGCGTTGCAGCAACCAAAGATCTTTACCATCTTATTTTCCCCTCATTAAAATCTGGTTCTGAAGCACACATTGTAAGTACATGTTATAATCAGTTTTCTGAATCCTAAAAGTACCTTGCAGATATCTCTGTGCTTATTTATGTTCTTCTGCATGTAAGAACGATAAGGAGCACATGGTGGAGGAGGAAGATGTATATTTGGGATTTTTACATTTGATGATCCCATATTTTCCAAATCAATTTATAGTTTGAAAACTTAGTGAACTTAAAAAAAATATCGGAATCCTTCAAGATATGTATTGTCATATCCTTAACTGTGTAGATGATACTCTTTATGATCAGCTTGAACAAACAATGGCAGGGGCTGAAAATTCAAGGCGAGAAGCATTCATAGAGGGAAGGCTGAAAAAGATGTCATTGAGGCTATTCGCAAGATAAAGTTTTGGACATGTAGCATAAAAGTTCCTCTTTTCCCTCCTCATTTGGCTCTTTCCTCCTATAAATAAAATTTTATTTGTTGTCATATTTTGAAATTATTGAATATAGATATCTAATAATGAAAGAAGGGTCATCCTAGGGTACTGGTGCTTTTGAAAATTAGGTCTGTTAAAGTTCTGGTGTTGTGTGAATATGAGGGTCATTCATTTTAGTAATTAAGATCGATGATCTAGGCCTTCAACTTTATTAAATTGTATTTAATGTAACTTGAAAAGTTATTTTCCTCACATGTTATTAATATAAAATTTCCAATGCAACATATAAGTGAAGTGAATTCTGCCAATCGGAAAAAATAAAAAGATGTTTGCTTGCGTGGATACCAAGTCTATTGCAAGAATTACACACAAAATGGTAAAATTTTATTGTCAGTAGGTGTGTTATTTTATTTCTTGAATTTTTCTCATTTATTCATTTTTAATTTTTTTCAACTTATAATTAGTTTTTGTTTATCTATTGATATGCGATTAATATACACTGATATAATTATTTTCATATAAATGCAGATAACTATTTTTTTGGTTGAAAAAATAGTGGACAATGAGAAGCTAGTTCATTCGATGAATGATTTCGTTGATAACCTTCACCATATGTTCAAAGTATTTTTTGTAGTTTGGATATAGAATGTAAATTTAGATGTGAGATGAAACCAATATCTTTTGATTTTTGAATTGTAATTAGTTGATCATTTGTATGTTTTAATGTTGGAACATAATATATTTTTTTGCTTGTAAATACAAATATTCTATTTACATATATTAATGTATCAAAACATAAGTTTTGTATCATTTTAGAATATAAAATATCATATGCTATAAAATACTTTTGAAATATAATTACTCAAGGTACACTTTAGTATTTACCTAATTTTGACATTAAAAATAATTACTTTCAGTGGCGAAATGAATTTTGCCACCGAAAGTGCATTTTTAGTGGCAAAATATTCGCCACTAAAAGTGCACTTTTTTTTGCCATTAAAAATTCACATTTAGTTTTTTTTCGCCACTAATACCTTTTGTGTCGCACTTTAGTGACGAAAATTAATTTCGCCAATAATAATTTTAGTGGCGAAAATTTTCGCCAGTAAAAGTCAATTTTGTTATAGTGTCAGGTCACTTGATTGAAGCGCACCAATATAATAGCCACTGGTAGTCTGGTTCCTCTCCTGGCCGAGACTTTTAACCTCTTTCTATTCTTCACAAGCAACTAAAAGGACACCCAACTGCCAATCTCATCTTTCAGGTCTTTCCGATTCTGTAGTTTATCTTTACCTGGGGTGTGGATTTGTTTCCAATTAATACGATCGTGTAATTAAGTTGAATCCAATATTTTCTCTAAATTTACTCACTATATATAGGAACATCAAACTCATAATATCTCAGGAAAATAAGCAAATCTCTAATTAACCGTTTGTATATTTTTAATATAAGAGAGTTCTTCATGATTTTTAAAACTTTCTTCATGATTTTTAAAACTTGAAAGGATTTCGCTTAAAAATAAAAATAATAATAATGAGTTTCACTCATTTTCCTTATATCACATACATTGAATTGCACACTAAATTCAATCTTTTTCAAATCTTCCTCGTATCAAAGTTGTGATTACTATTTATGGCCTATTTTAAAAGATTTGGAGTTACCATTTTTTATATATAAGCAAATCAACAACTTTGAAGGCAGAAGGGAAAAAAATAATGGAAGCAAGATTAATCTTCAGTTGGGCTCTGATCACCGTCACCGTGGCAGCTGCTCAAGGGAAATACTACTCAAAAACGGTACCGTATTCTCCCATGAAAGAGCAGGTCACCAACCTCCACTTCTATTTCCATGACACCCTCAGTGGCAAAAACCCTACTGCTGTACTTGTAGCCAAAGCTAACCTCACCGAGGAAGGCAAGTCACCGACGCCATTCAGTACGGTGTTCGCCATCGACGATCCACTCACTGCTGGGCCAGAGCTGACGTCGGAGGTCATCGGCAACTGTCAAGGGCTCTACGCGTCAACGGGACAAGATAAGTTGAGCCTGGTGGCATACTTTGATTTTGGTTTTACAAAGGGTGAGTTTAGTGGGAGTTCAATAAGTGTGTTTTCCAGGAATCCTGTGTTGGAGTCGGAACGGGAACTGGCGGTGGTTGGCGGCCGAGGGAAGTTAGGATGGCCAGAGGGTTTGCTCAGCTTAAGACGTATTTTTTGAATGAAACTAATGGTGATGTCATAGTTGAGTATCATGTAACTGTTTTTCATTCAGAGTTCAAGGATTTCCATTAACGTTGTTGATTATTTATCAAGTTAATAAATATATTTTCCTATGACTAACTGATTATTTTTCTCAATAGTACATTACAAATTACAATTTAATTATGAATATTATAATAATAAAAAAATGTATAGAAATTAGACTTATACAAAATGGAAGGAGCTAGGTGTGGCAAATATTAGTCTACTCTCATAATTAACTAGCTCTAGATCCGCGCGATGCGCGGTTGATTTCATAAGGAATATATATATAATATACTAAATATAAAAAAATATAAAAAATTAAGATTGTACCTCCATCAGCCATAGTTGTTAAGTAATGTAAGTCATCTAATATTTTCACTACAAAAAATGGACATTTAACGTCCAAATTTTTTTCGACGCTAAAAGGTAATCATTTATTGTCGAAAAATAGTTCGAATTTAAATTTCGACGTTAAAGGTTCTTCCTTTAGTGTCGAAATGAGATTTGACGCAAGAAGATTGCACCTTTAGCGTCGAAATAGTTATTTGATGCTAAATGATTGACGATTAGCGTCGAAAATAAATGAGTAATGATTATAAAATATAAAATACAAAAAAAAAAAAGTAAATAGATATTAGTAAATGCATATTATTTAATAGGTTATGTTAGTAATAACTCTTGGTAATAATTTCATAATGCAAAAAGAAAATCTAGTGAATATGGCTTGATTGACAAGACATAATATTCATTAAAGATCTATTGAATTATAATTTATTATTGGTGACTCATGGCTTGCTTGTAAAGGCATAACATTAATTAAATGCACTATAAATTAATAAATTTAAATAATTAGTAAGGAAAATAAAAGATTGGAAGTTGAACTTGTTTGCGCGATTTTTATGCGCGAAGAAGAAAGAGAAACGTGTAAGGTTCAAACCTCCTGAGACAAAGTCCAGCAATGGGTGTTTGATTAAGTGAATAAGCCTCCAAGGGACGCAAGCACACAAATTACAGTCTTAAAAGTTATAAAAACTAAAAGATAAAAAAATGATCGTTTGAGTCTTCATTTGATCGGGGTTTTCTCTCTGTACGAGTGAGCTTTTATAGTGAATCTTGTAAACTGCTTGGGCAGTTCCAGTATCTCCTTGCAGCTGCTGGATCGTGTCTTCAATCGTTGAGCTGTGCGTCTCAACTGCTTGATCGTGGAGGGAAAACTGCTTAACTGCTGTAGTCGTGGGATCAACTGCATTACATGTTCTCGTTCTAATGCTTCGGTCGTCGTGGGTTCTTTTCGCTCTAATCTGATCGCTCTTCCTTTCATCGCCCTTATTGCCTTCGTCATTCATTCCTTCGTTCTAGGGCGATTTTGCTCCAGGGTGACATTTTTTCTTTTGACAACAATTGTCCCCCAAATTCACCTTGATTTGTACTGGAAGTGAAAATCGAGGTGGATTTTTCGGTTTTTCATCCAGGTTCGTGTTGGACAATTATGACCCATAGCATCACTATTTGTACAGATCATGGTGTTGTTGTACAAATTAACTATGTGACAAAGGAAATTGCCCTTTTATCATTTGTAATTAGATTACCAAGATGTATAAATGATAGAAGGTCCATATGATTAGTTCCGGATTGAGATGATATGAGACAATATCAATCCATAAAGGTTTAATCATTAAACATCCCTAGTAAGAGTATTATCGAGATTTGACATCGATAATGCGTAAAAGACTAGTATTACACTTGTGCGCGTTGTGGGAGCATAACGACATATTTCTCATATATTTGGGTATAGGATACTCATGCAAGTGTAATAGGAGATTGTGTTTACCGATGGTACGGAAACAGCTTCGCTCTGGATAGACCCCTCAGAATTCCATTGGTAGTATGACTTTGTGTCTATGGAAGTCCGAATCAGGGTAGGTGTATTTGGTCTTAACCTGAGACTTGCACCGCTAATACTTGCGACAATCAATATACTTTGGTTTTGGTCGTCCAGGGCTTTAACAGGTTCTGTGTACGCCTCTTCTGGGTATATTGAGAATCGTAGTGTATTGGGTGTGATGTCAAGACGGAAGTATCACTCCAGTCATAGTGGAGATGATGATCACGTAGGATACAGAACTGGTGCTCTTATATGCTGCAGCTATCGGGATATTATGACCAGCTCATGTTTATCCGATTATAGAGACTAGTTACCAGAGATCCGATATGTGCTTCGTACGGGGCAGACACAATTTCAGCCCCAGGCCTTGCACGAGACATCCGATGATGGATCGTAATACGCAATACTACGTATACTACGCCTGATATAGATCACATATTCCTATAAGAATATTTCTGGAGAATTGGGTGGGCACGGTGCTTTGCTAGAAGCCAACCATGTCTTGTAAATCGGTAAAAAACGTAGTACTAGGTACGTACGTGTTCGGATAGTCCGACGACCGGATTTACTGCCAACATATCCGGGGATCTCATAGGTCGCTTCCCGAAGATTCACCGATGACGTATGACTCGCACTTTATTAATATGGGATTAATTAAAGAGAGAGAAAATTAATCTGGGAATAATTACGGAGATATTTTATCTGGGATAAAATATTTATTAAAGAGAGAAAACGATTAATTTGGAATTAATTGATAAAATAATATATTCGATATATTATACGAAATTGGATTTCGACGCGGAATTGAAATTAGATTTTAATTCGGGCGAACGAGTTAATTTAGAATTAATTCGTTAGACGTGAATAGTAATTTTGCTAGGCAAAGTTATTAATTAAATTAGATTTAATTTCGTCGCAACGGAAAATTCGTTAATTTGGAATTAGCAAACCCAAGCCCCGGAGTGTTTGCGGGCGCACTCGCATTGCGAATTTAAGTACGACCCACAAGTCACATCTAGCGTCAAATCATTAGTCACATCAAGCGTCAAATCACTTGTCACTTTGAGTGATGTGACAATTTGTCACTTGATTGATTGATGGAAGTGGTTGTGGCTTTAATGCCTTTTGACTTTTGGAAAGAAAAAATTTGGAAAATGAATTTTGAATTTCTAATTTGTGTATTAGATACACAATTTTCCAACAACCAAAATACTAACACATTTCTCTCTTCCTCTCCCTCTCTCTTTCGCCCAAAGACCATTTTCTTCTTCCTCAAATTATGGTTTTACCGTGAAAATGAAGGAGAAAAGGAATTTTAGTGGTAAAAATTCCTAAGTGCTAGCACACTTCCGGAGTCTTGCGAAGGTGATAGGGAACCGTATCCGTGAGCATGGAATCACATCACAAAGCTTGGAGCTTGAGATCATCCATGGACGAAATTTGGAGAGCTCAAAAACAGTCCACTGCCGTGAACACCATGGAGAGGAGCTTGAAGTTTTTGTGTTCGTCGCATCGCTCAACCGATCATTGTAAGTATTCCGTAACTTCCTTGTTGTATTCGCACATGGTTTCATTGCTTAAATCAATCCTGGTTAGACCGTAGAAACCCAACACTTGTTCGTGGTGACGTCCTATAGGCCCATAGAGCTTGACTCAAACATTCGTCCCATCGCTTAGCGTTGTCTGTCACCATCTTCTGAATCAACCACTTGAAGGTTTTATTGGACGATTTCGCCTGACCGTTCGACTGAGGGTAATACGGAGTGGTGTTTACCAACCGGATCCCGTATTCGGCCAGGAAGCTTTTTACCTTCTCACCATTTAACGAAGTGCCATGATCTACCATATTATTTGCGGTATACCGAATCGGTGAATGATATGCTCTTTTATGAACTTGATGATCTGCTCTTGGGAGATTTCCACTACCGGAATAGCTTCCACCTATTTGGTAAAAAGCCAGGTCGGTAGCAGCACGATAATGAAAGTATGCTTTTTCTCGATGCAGGATATTTTTCCCTATCAAATCTATCGCCCATCCTATGAATGGCCATGGTTTAATGATGGGGATCATTTCGGTTGCTGGTGCCCTCTGAATGGGTCCATGCTTCTGACAAGCAATACATCCTTGGCATATGAGATGCATGATTCTCCCAATAATAGTTGCTCCGTATAATCAGCCATCTCATCTTTATTCCGGCCTGGTGAGCCCAAAACACCTTCATGTATCTCGGTCATGATAGTTTTGGACTCCGATGGCCCTACACATTTCAACAACAGTCCGTCTTGGCATTTTTTATACAACACATCTCCTGATACCACATAATTCAAGGCCTTGAGCTTTAGCCTTCGATCTTTCCCACATTCGGGCCGTTTTAGAAATTCTTTGATCTCGCTCCTCCAATCTTCCTCCTTTTCAATTTCAACGGCCATGGCATTTGTTCCATTCTTTCGTCGTATCAGGGTCGGCTTCACCTCGTCGCTTCTATATATACCATATATGTTTGCTTGCTTGTACCCGGAAGCTGCTTGGGCCAAATTGTTGGCCATTTTGTTTTTTGCCCTCGGAACGTGTTCCAATTCCGCATGGTCAAATTGACCTACCAATTCTTTAGCCACATCCAATAGCGCCATGACTGATGGGCTTTGGCATTTGAAGGTTCCTGTTACCTGTTGGATAACTAATTGCGAGTCTCATTTAATAGACACGTGTGTTACCCCCATATTGAGGAGTGTTTCCAAGCCAAATATCATGGCTTCGTATTCGGCCTGGTTGTTAGTGCAATATTCATTTAACCTGATTAAGAAATGGAACGATTCACCCAATGGGCTGACTAAGACTATCCCCATCATTGCTCCTTTTGTTGTACTGGACCCATCAAAATACATCGTCCATGGTTTTAGACTGCATTCGTCTAAATCCATTTCTACCTCTCTGACGGTACTCAACATGGGTGGTCAGCTAAGAAATCTGCCAAGGCTTGATTTTTTACAATTTCTGATATGTGATAAGGACCAGAAACCAACTCTTTGATGCAATATAGGACGAGAAAACATGTACTTTATTATATTAACTTTAGTGATTAAGTACACTATATTCGGCCTAAGGTCGGCCCGTAGCTTAGTACATGTAAAATACAAAGCCAAGCATAATTTCTCCATTGAAGAATAATTACATTAATAATTTAGCAATTGTCTGCTAATATAATAAATGGATCTTTCGACGTCCGTGTCGTCGTCTTGCGCGATCATCCCGGCAATAGACTGTTCTTCAGCCGATATGTACAACTTCATTGGCCGTCCTGGCATAGGGGGTACCATCACCGGCGGCTGCGACAAATATTTCTTTAAGCTGTCAAAAGCCTTTTGATGTTCTTCGGTCCAGACGAATTCGTCCTTGTCCTTTAGCCTTAACAGGGAGGAGAACACTTTAGTTTTCCCTGTACAATTAGAGATAAATCGTCTCAAGAAATTAATTTGCCCTAAAAATCTCTGCAACTCTTTCTTATTTCGGGGAGGTTTAGCTTCAGTGATTGCCCGAGATTTATTAGTGTCGATCTCAATCCCCCGTTGGTGTACTAGAAATCCTAGGAAGTTTCCTGCACACACCCCGAAAGCACATTTGGCAGGGTTTAACTTTAGTTTAAATTTTCTCATTCGCTCAAAAGCCATTGCCAATTGGCTAAAATGTTCTTCCATGGTTAGAGATTTAGCCACTAAATCGTCCATATAGACCTCTACAAATCGACCGATCATGTCATGAAAGATTAAATTCATGGCCCGCTGGTAAGTGGCCCCATCATTTTTTAGGACGATCGACATTACTACCCACACATAACACCCCAACGAACCTGGACACCTAAAAGTCGTCTTATGTACATTGTTTTCGGCGATATAGATCTGATTATAACCCGCATATCCATCCATAAAAGAATATATTTGATACCCTGCCGTGGAATCTACCAAGGAATCTACCGTCGGCATGAGGTATTGATATTTGGGTGTTGCTAGGTTTAAATTCCTAAAGTCTATGCAGATTCTTATTTTTCCATTCTTTTTCATGACCGGGACGATATTTGACAACCATTCTACATATCTGGCCGTCCTAATAAATTTCGCCTATAAAAGACGCTAACCTATTTCTTAATATCGGGCATGACATTGGGTGCAAACCTTCGTGGAGGCTATCTATGTGGTCTATGGCTCGGCATGATTGGAAACCTATGCTCTATTAACATTATATCTAAACCAGGTGTAGGCATTGCATTTTCGCATGTGAAACCCGATGATGAGTCTCAGTTGGAGGCACTACCTTTTTAGCTAAGGATATTGCGGGAAACGGAGGTCGGAAAGGGGAAATTCAGAATAAGTACGTCATCAAGTTCATTTCACAAGTTCACTGTCTTCGTTAGTGCTGCGTTCGTTACTTCGTTCGAACGTCAGACAGATGTGGACGTTCGTGGTGTGTAGCGTTCGAATTGGCGTTCGAACGGCGTCGGTGTTTCTGGTTTTGCTGCTAGCCTCGCACTCCAGCCCAATTAGCTCCCCAAAGCCCATAAAACACATCCCAATTTAATTAAATTAACATTAAATATTAAATAAAATATTTAAACCATTTACCAATTAAATAAAACATAAAAATAATCATACCTAATAAAGATAAATCAAATATATTAACTTCCTAACCAAACAAATCACATACTAAGTTAAAAAGATGTCATGCCTAATTAAAATCAATCATAACAAATTAAATATTTTGTATTCCTAATCTAGCCAAGATTTGTACCCCCTCAATCTTTGACTTTCTTTGCTCAACACCAAATCAAATCCTCATTTTAATGCCAAAATCCCTTCCTTGTGAGACAAGGTGAAGCCCTAGCCCTTCTCTATATAAACAACCCCTAACCAAGACATGCACTCCTCTAGCTCATACAGATAACTCACAGAAAAATCATAACACAAAGAGCCTTAGCCATTCACGGCAATAGCAACAGGAAGAACACAAACCATTCCCCTCATATCCTCCACTCCGTAACCGAAAACAGCACCCTCCTAAACCTCTACCCATCACCGAAAATCTCCCCATACAGCAGCCCTCCATCACCGAAAATATACCTCCAAACAGCAGCCCAAACCACTCCCAAAACAGTCCCTAAAATCCCTTAAAACAGTAACATAAACTGCGCTTATAATCCTTGAAATAACCATACAAAACTACACTAAAAACCACGAAAAAAACTTGAAACAGTTCGTTGAGACGTCAAAACAGGTGACCTGAACAGTGAGTAGCAAAGTAGAGACTGAACAGCAACAGAATGGAGACCGAACAGCAGCAGAACGGAGACCGAACGGCAAGCAAAACAGCAAGACAGTGAGCTAGGACGCTAAACCAGTGAACCAGAGAAGTTGAGGAGCTGCACCATTTCTGACGTCCGTGAAACGCAAGCCCGAAAGTTGGCAAAAAGGTTAGACCTGAGAGTACTTTCCACACTCATCTTTATTTGGTTTTTGCTATTTATTTTGACTGTATTATTTGTTGAATCTTGTGTGTGTATGATGCGTGTTGTGGGTATTGGATGAATGAAAGAGTGTCGTCTCTTGCGGTATATAGGATGGAAACCCAGGCGTAAATTCCGTAGCCGAATCCGAATGGATGGTAGTGCGGTCTGTACTTGGGATACAACTCCACGTACCGCTTGAATAAACAACACCTCTTTTGTTTCATGTTGCTTTGATTCATTTATTTATTTTTCGTCACTTAAATTCTGCATGTTGCTCATTTACGTATGATTCAATCGAGCGCATGGGCTTAGTAAGTGGAATGAAAGATCCCCTATGGGGAGGGGTTAAAGCCTTTACCACGATGCTTCACCGCGCCGGTCGATGTGTGTTCGGTTGAATGCAAGACACGTTCAATCGGGCATACTACGTTTGATATTATTGCTTTTAATTCTATGTAACATGATTCAATCGAGCGCATGGGCTTAGTAAGTGGAATGAAAGATCCCCTACGGGGAGGGGTTAAAGCCCTTTACCACGATGCTTTGCCGCGCCGGTCGATGTGTGTCCGGTTGAATGCAAGATACGTTCAATCGGGCATACTAAGTTTGATATTATTTTTTTAATTCTGTATGCGTGATTCAATCGAGCGTATGGGCTTAGTAAGTGGAATGAAAGATCCCCTACGGGGAGGGGTTAAAGCCTTTAACACATGCTTTGCCGCGCCGGCTGAGGTGTGTTCGGTTGAATGCAAGATACGTTTAATCAGACATACTGAGCTTGACATTATTGTCTTTATTCTTTATGTTGCATGCATCAGGTCTGGTTCCGTTCGAACGCGTTCTCGAACGCTACACAAACGCGAACCTTCTGTTTACCGTTCGAACGCGTTCTCGAACGCTACGCGAACGCACACGCACTTTCCTAGTCTCATAATGCATCAGGTCTGGTTCCATTCGAACGCGTTCTTGAACGCTATACGAACGCGAACCTTCTGTTTACCGTTCGAACACGTTCTCGAATGCTACGTGAACGCACACGCACTTTCTTAGTCTTATCATGCATCAGGTCTGGTTCCGTTCGAACGCGTTCTCGAACGCTTACGAACGCGAACCTTCTTTACCGTTCGAACGCATTTTCAAACGCTACGCGAACGCGCACCCACTGAACTGAGTCATTTTCATCAGATTTCATACATAGTTCTCCTAGTAGCTATCCCCACATGCATGAATACAATGTGTTTAATGTATTACAATTCATATACCTATGTCATGATAACATTTGAGTATTATTTCTTGTGTGTATCGGATGGAAACCCAGACATAAATTCTGTAGCCGATTCCGAATGGACGGTAGTACGGTCTGTACTTGGGATACAATTCCACGTACCACTTGAGAAGGTGCTCACATGTGTGCTTTTGTGGTTAGTATGTGTGCTTGTGTTTTCTTGAATATAATATGCCAATGAAGTTGTATGTTTGTTGCTCCTTTGATGTACTTCCAAGCATGCAATCTTAGATGTGAAATGTATGTATAAGTTTTATTTTGTACATGTGAATTTAGAAGCATGATACTCTTGGAAATAAGTGCTACTTAAGCCTGATTAAATTATTACATAAATCCTGTCATTACAAGTGGCATGATGATTAAGGGACCATTCCGAACCCAACGGTTGAGGTCTTCCCTTGCGAGGGGTGAGTGCGGCCTTAAATCTCATTTTCCCGGTTCACACCGGGTGGTGACTCCATTATTCTCCGGTTTAGTCCCCCGTGGCTACTATCGTACTCCCGACGGGTCGCAGAGTTTCTGTGTTCCCACAGTCTGGCGACTCCACTGGGGATAGAGAATCGGCCCCGAAATATTGTCTTGTGATGTTTGGATTTATGTTTTAATTGACTGTGTCTATAGTGGATGAAATGGGGGTTTAATTAAAGGCATTTTTGAGGCTAGGTAATGGTTTGGTGTCTTCCTTCGTTCACTACCTTTCTAGAAGGAAAAGCTGTGAAGGCACCTAGATAGCCATCTACTCGTAGCCTATTGTGATGGACTAATTTGGAGGACTCGTTGTTTATTCCTGACACAAGCGATAAGAGCCTAAGAGGCTTGGGTATTTAAGTGAGCCTCGCTCCACCTTCCCTCTGGGAATCTACAACGGGAAATCCATTTGACAGTCCGTCACACACCATAGCTCATTGGCACGTACCTTAGTGTATAAAAAAAGGGTGCGCTCACTTGGTTGCTCGAACCCTTGTGGGGAGACCTAGTTGTGGGCCATCCTTCGCCGGTGAGAGCTTTGTCTATACTCTTGCTAACCCACCCATAGACGGGTTGGCTAAAGTAACAATTATTTCCTTTAATATGTGCTTGTGGACCATCCTCATTTGGATGCAGTTGGACTATTGTCAGAAATGCGGACTTGCTGGGCCATTTAAACTGGGGCGAGTTCGTACCTTATGACTATTAGGCCCGAGCTTCTGAAATGTTGATGGGCCATTATGTAGAAATTATTACGTTATGTTGCATTATCTTTCTTCTATGCTTGTGTTTGGGAACATCGTTTGTTGGGACCATTTGTCATGGGATATGGCTTGTTGGGCCATTTAAACTGGACAAGAACGTATTTCATGACTATTGGGCCAAAGGCGCTTCTAAGTGTTGATGGGCCACTTTGTGCTTGTGTTCGGAACATTACCATTTGGACTTAGTTGGGCTCTTTGTCATAAGATGTGAACTCGTTGGGCCATTTAAACTGGGATGGGTTCACTCCTGTGACAATTAGCCCGAAAGATTCTAAAATGGTAACGGGCCGATTTGTTTGAAAATTTTAATTGATTTAATATGTTATATATGTTACATGCATCTCGTGCACCTCATGCATACATATATCATGTTAACACCGTCTATGTCTCAAAAAGACATCATAGATACCGTTTGGGTTAGAGAAGGGACAAGACTCACTAAAAGAACAAGTATGAGTGAATCCGATAATGAGGTGTCCCGTATGGATCAGTTAGAGAACGGTCTCGCCAAGATCACTGAACAGTTGCAAGCTTTGACTACTGCTATGGCTGATATAGCTGGGTCTCGTGCCGGGGTTAATTCTGGGGATGTGAGGCAAGAGGAATCTCCGAACAGATTGGGGGATGATACCCCAGCTTTTGATGATGATATGGCAGAGTATGCAGCAGGCAGAGTATCTGGGTCTCAGGCAGAGTTACAGAAACTTCAGGATCAGGTTGAGTCGGTTACCCGCAAGATGAGGGGTAAGAATGAGGATTTGCTGGATTATGACACACTGACTTTCGAGGAACAGTTGCCGGCACAGTTCAAGATGCCTGATATGGCTAAGTTTAACGGGAATGGGGATCCAAGGTGCATCTCCGACAGTTTGCATCAGTCATGAGTTCAGTTGGATTATCTCAGCGCCAAGTGCAGAAAATGTTTGGAATGTCGCTTGAAGGAGCTCCGTGGTGTGGTACCACATTTTGGAGAAGAAAGTGAAGGAAGATTGGAGGGAGTTAGCTGATGCCTTCCTAAAACAGTATGTCACTGACCTAGAGATCGATCTTCACTCCGTGATCTAGAGAATGTTAAGCAGAAAGCGGATGAGAGTTTTAAGGAGTATGTGGACCGGTGGGGGGTCAGTTATTGAAGATGCAGACTAGGCCCTCAGAGAAGGATCAGATTAAGATGATTATCAAGGGCACCAAGCCCTCCATTTACAGCAAGTTGAGGAGGATGACCTCCATGATTGCAGACTTTCGGCAGTTGAGGGAAACTGTCATGGATATTGAGGAAGAAGAGGCCGAGAATAGAAAATTCTATGGTTTGAATAGGAGGCCCATTGGGAGAACATCGGGAACAAAGCCCGTTTCTCTGCTGAGATTGCCGCTATCCGGAACCGGTAGTTTTTCTACTTGGGAATGCCCCTGTCCAAGGTGCTAGAGAAATTGAAGAGGCAAGGGCTCTTAAAACCCTTGGAAGCCAAACCATTACCCAATCCCCTACCATCACATTATAACCTAAGCCTTTACTGTCACTTTCACTGACAAAAGGCCATGACACTGACAATTGCGCGCCGACTCCGCCATGAAATCCAAGACCTATAGACTCCAAGAAAATACCTGACCCAGAAACAGAACAACCTGACACACACAGACCCCTTACCTAACTACCGTGCCGTACCACCACCAGCCTATATGATCAATTCTGGCCTCCCAGAACCTTGTCCTGAAATCCTTTCACCCTCAAGCCTTTTGCCTGGGAATCTGGGATAGTACTAGTGAAGATGAGTTTGAGCAGGGGAAAAGCTTTTGACTTGATTTCTCTAGTAGTGATAGGAAGAAGTAAGGGGAATGACGCGCAGTGGTCTTTTCTATAATGATATGGCAGAAAAGGGTAATGAAGTTTTGACAGATGGTAGAGAAGTGGTTGAGACTGCAGAAAATACTGAAGGGATATAGTGCTGAGGCAATTGAGGAAGACTAGAGCACAAGTGAGTATCTGGGAACTGTTATGTGCATCTCGGGCGCATAGGCAGGCTATGGTTGAGGCCTTGAGCAAGATTGTGGTACCGGAAGACGCCAACCCTGCAATGTTTGTTTGGACGGTTCAGAAAGAAGCTTTGCAGATATTTTTTCTGAGGATGAACAACTCCTGGAGAGGGAAGAAAATCATAATAGGCCTCTATTTATCAGGGCCGAGGTGAGGGGCAAGAGAACTTCATGTGTAATGGTGGATGACGGTTCATCCATCAATGTGTGCCCGCTGAAAATTCTGGCGAGATTGGTATGAAAGCAACAGACTTGGACCCTTCCAGTATGACTATTAAGGCTTAT
Organism: Zanthoxylum bungeanum; assembly: GCA_019454045.1. Taxonomy (NCBI): domain Eukaryota; kingdom Viridiplantae; phylum Streptophyta; class Magnoliopsida; order Sapindales; family Rutaceae; genus Zanthoxylum; species Zanthoxylum bungeanum. Next base: position 1,973 of record SKCR01006637.1, on the reverse strand, counting down.
GATTACAGTAAATGGGGAGTTGAGGGTACCTTTGTGGCTATGGTCAAGGTAGGACCGATTGAAGATGAGGTCGAGTTCACAGTACTGGACATCCCGGCTACTTTTGCCTTATTGTTGGGAAGGCCTTGGTTTCACCAAATTGGGGGCGTGCCTTCCACTTTGCATCAGATGATCAAGTTCCCGTATGGGGAGAAGTTGTCACCATCCGGGCTGAGTTAGATAATGCCGTGGCTGCCTTGGAGATACAACCTTTCACGAGGTTTCAGGTGAATGCTACTTTTGAGGAGTGGGTGGATCCTAGGGTGGTAGGATGCTGGATCATGAAAAAAAAATGAAGTTTGAACCGGGTGAAGGTTCAAAAGTTGCCAGATTTCAGAGGACAGACCACTCGGAAAGGTTTGGGGTATAGATCTGATGAAGAAAACCGAAGGTCAAGAAAAAGGCCTGAAACTGATGGAATGTTTTGTGAAAGCTTCAGGATATCAAGGGGAGCCTGAACCTGTGGAAGTTAATGGGATTGTGGTACCTGGATTTGAGATCTTCCAGGATTTGTTGGGTGAGAAACCGCTGATTAAAGAAGCTGTGGAGCAAGAGAGAATGGAAGGAAGAATTGATGAAGTTGGAGAGCTGACTCTGGGAGAGGACGAAAAGCCTGAGGAAGACCTGATTGCAGAGGAAGAAGTGTCTATAGATGATGAAGACATTTACCTTCTGATTTGTTTGAATGTACTTCCGCATTATCCAATAATAAAGACATTTTTTTGCTTACTTGCCTGAGTCATTTCCATTTACTCTGCACGAATCAGCATATTTGATATCAGTTCGACCAGAACTACTACATTTAACTTGGGTACGCTTGAGAAACCCAAGGAAATTCTGATTGCAAGTGAAGTTACCTCGGAAGAGAGGGCCAAAACTAGAAGCAGTGTTGGTCAGATATGCCAAAGTGTTTGCTTGGCCTATGAGGACATGCCCGGGGTAGACAGAAACATTGCCCAAAACCACAATACCAACTTATCCGAATATGAGGCCAACTAAAACAGAAACTCCGACGGATGAGACCAGAATGGGCTGAGAAAGTCAGAGAAGAAGTTAAGAAACAGATAGATGTGAGGTTCTTGGAAGTAGTAAATATCCAGAGTGGTTGGCTAATATAGTGCCGGTGCCAAAGAAAGACGGGAAGGTCAGAATGTATGTAGACTACAGAGATCTCAACAAGGTTTGTTCGAAGGATGATTTTCCTCTGCCGCATATAGATGTTTTTGTTGATAGTGCGGCTTTATCTGCTATGTATTCATTTGCAGATGGGTTTTCAGGTTACAATCAGGTTCTCATGGCCGAGGAAGATAAACACAAGACTGCATTTGTTACCGAGTGGGGTACTTATTGTTACAATTTGATGCCGTTTGGGCTTAAGAATGCGGGAGCTACTTATCAGCGGATGGCCACTACACTTTTCCATGACTTGATGCACAAGAGATTGAGGTGTATGTAGAGACATGATGGTGAAATCAGAGAAAGGGTTGGGCATATTGAAGCACTGGAAAGGTTTTCTTCAGAGTTGACAGATACAACCTGCGGCTAAACCCCAAGAAATGTGTTGTTTGGGTGACATCAGGGAAATTGCTTGGTCATACAGTGGGAATGGGCGGAATAGAGGTAGACTCCAAAAGATCAAGGCAATCATAGAAATGCCTGCACCGAAGACAGAAAAAGAAGTCAGAGCATTCTTGGGAAGAATTCCGTACATCAGTCGGTTATTGCCAAGTTGACATCGGTATGTGAGCCTATCTTCAAACTGTTGAGAAAAGATCATCCAGTGAGATGGAATGAACAGTGTCAGACCGCCTTCGACAGAATCAGAGAGTTACTTGGTAAAGCCACCTGTATTGAAACCTCCGAGACCGGGCAGACCTTTGATATTGTATTTGGCTATAGAATCAGAAGCACTGAGGCTATGATGGTACAGGCAG
>SKCR01006636.1:0-51807 GCA_019454045.1 Zanthoxylum bungeanum | reverse complement strand
GCCATCTTTCTTGAGCTTGAATACCCATTTGTTCTTCAGTGCCTTCATTCCGTGTGGGAGCTTGACTATCTCATAAGTGTTGTTTTTCTGCAGAGATTCCATCTCATCCTGCATTGCGTGCAGCCATTTGTCTTTGTCCATATGAGATACTGCTTCGTTGAAGGTTTCTGTCTCCCCCTCGTCAGTAAACAGAATGTATTCTGATCCTGAGTATCTGGCTGATGGAATCCGGCCTCTCTCGGATCTTCGTACTGGAGGTTCTGGCTGTCTGTTGTCATCCTGATCTGTGGATGAACTCGAAGCCTCTGATGGATCAGGTTGCAGCTCCCCCTGCTCAATACATCCTTCCTCCTCTGGTTTTGCTTCTGGTATGTCTTGCACCCCATCATCTGTGTGGCCATTGTGTGGTGCTGGTGCTGGGGGTTGTGTCTGGATTTTATCAACATTATCGGCACTGGTTCTAGAAGGCATCTTGGGCTTTTCAATGTCTTCTATTGTCTGGTCTTCAAGAAACACTACATCCCTGCTTCTGATGGCCTTCCTTTCCTTCGGGTCCCATAACCTGTATCCAAATTCTTCGTCTCCGTAGCCTATGAAGATGCATGGAGTAGTCCTTGCATCGAGCTTCTGCCTGAGCTCCTTGGATACATGTGCAAATGCTAAACATCTGAATATTCTGAGGTGAGAATATGAGGGATTCTTACTAGACCACACTTTCTCCGGAATTTCGAAGTTCAACGGTACAGATGGTGATCTGTTGATCAGGTAGCAGGCGGCACGAACAGCTTCTCCCCAGAATGGCTTTGGCAGCTTGGCCATACTGATCATGCTTCTGACTTTCTCCATAATGGTGCGGTTCATCTTTCAGCGACACCATTGTGTTGTGGGGTGCGTGGAACAGTCTTCTCGTGTCGAATGCCGTGACTTCCGCAGTAGGCATCGAACTCCCTGGAAGTGTATTCACCTCCATTGTCTGTACGAAGGCACTTCAGTTTCTTCCATGTTTCACGCTCGACCATGGCATGGAACAGTTTGAAATAGTCCAGGACCTGATCCTTTGATTTCAGAAAATACACCCATACTTTCCGAGAAGCATCATCAATAAAAGTCAGAAAATATTTGTTACCGCCTAGTGAGTTTACCTCCAAGGGACCACATACATCAGAGTACACCAAACTGAGTAACTCTGATTTCTTTGTAGATGAGAAATTAAAAGAGACTATGTGTTGCTTACCGAATAGACAGTGATTGCAAGGATCCAAAGTAGCATTTTGGAGACGATGATTAGATCCTTATTTGTCAAGGTAGACAACCCCCTTTCACTCATGTGACCGAGTCTCTGGTGCCACAGATTCTGAGAAGCCTCCCGTTCAGCTACATTGAGGCTTTCTGTAAAATCTTCACATGAGTCTTGTATAAGGTTCCACAGATGTGTCCTCGGGCGATGACCATGGCACCTTTTATCATTCTCCAGGTGTCGTTGCTGAAGTGGCTAGCATAGCCCTGTTTGTCAAGGGCTACCCCCGAGAGTAAGTTGAGCCGAAATTCTGGAACATGTCTGACCTCCTTCAGGGTTACTGTATACCCTGCATTTGTCCGCAACTTTATTTCGCCAATTCCCACTATCTGAGAAGAACTGGTATTCCCCATCTTCACTGCTCCAAAGTCTCATGCTTTGTATGTTGTGAAGAAATCCATGTGAGGAGTGACGTGGTAGGACGCTGCAGTATCTATCTACCACCCACTCGACATCCTGAGTTGCGGTGTGAAGGCATGCTTCTTCCTGGCGGAGCATATAACTACATCCACTGTAGTAACTACTAGTTTCTCTGCATCATTCTTCTTCGGCTGGTTATTGCCTTGTCCCTGCTCCCGTTGCAGTTTCTGACAATTTTTCTTCAAGTGGCATTCAATGCCACAGTGGAAGCACTTGTATGTCTTTTCCCGTCCTTGGACCTGCCCCTGCTTTTGCTTCTGCCTCTTCTCCCACCTTGATGTTTCTCATGTTGTCTTCCTCGTTGCTCCGAGACAAGGGCTTCTGTTTGATCTGAGCCCACGTCTTTTCTTCTAGCTTCTTCATTTGACAGGCATCCTTTACCATAGGCATGGTAAGTTTGCCTCCTGGAGCTGAGTTGCTGAGAGTAACCACTAGAGTCTCCCAGCTATCAGGAAGAGAACTGAGTAGCAAGAGGGCTTGAACTTCGTCTGCCAGTTGCATGTCTACTGCAGACAATTGGTTCACCAGGCTTGAAACTCGTTGGTGTGTTCTGCAACGGAAGTTCCACTCCGCAGCTTCAGGTTCACCAAACGCCTCATGATTAAGGCTTTATACCCAGCTGTTTTGGCCTGGAACATGTCTTCCAATTTCCTCCACATTTCATAAGCATCTGTGTCCTGTGCTACGTGGTGAAAGACATTGTGACTGATCCACTGCCTAATCTGACCCAGGGTTCTGTTGTTGAGTTTGTTCCAGTCATACTCCTTAACAGACTCTGGTTTCACTCCCTTCAACTCGATGACATCAAACAGATCTTTACAATGCAAAAAATCTATCATCCTAGGTCTCCAGAGGGAGTAATTAGTGGCAGCCAATTTAATCATTGCACCAGAATGAGAATCCTCCATCTCCATTTTAAGTTTTAAAGTTTAAAATGAGAATACACTAAAATAGAGGCTGAATTTCACAAATCCGAGGTCACCATTGCGTCCGGAACGCTCGAAAATGGTGGAATAGACACTTCATTGGTCTAAATCCGACACATGGGCTGATTTATAAATTCCTAAAAGTTCTGGGGCAAAATTGTAAATTTCAAAACTTCAGGGGGCTAAATGAAATTTACCAGGCTACTGAGGTGGCGCTGACGTGGCAGTGCTGATGTGGCAAGGTGGGACCGGTTGCTGACGTGGCAGACACGTGGCGGATGACGTGGCTGCTGACGTGGCGGCTGACGTGTCTGCTGACTGGGCGCTGTCGTGGCGCTGACTGTGCGCTGACTGGACGTGACGTGGTGCTGACGTGGCGGCCATGTGTATCGTCTTCAACCTTCGTCTGGCGCGTGAAGCGCGTTCTGCGCGTGGTGGCGCGTGGGTGGCCCACTGGAAGGCGAGTGCGGAGTCTGTGGACGTCGGTTCGGTCGCCGAAAAATACCACCGTGCTCGTCTCGACGTGAACTAGTTGATGGTACCCTCAAAAGGAATTTTTGACAACTTTTCCGGAACTCGAATTTTCCGAACCAAACTCCGTTCTTCGGTTTTTCGATCACAATGAAGAACCAAAGCTACTGATACCACTTGTTGTGAATTACCGATCACTCTTGGAGTGTTTTGAGGAAAACCGAATGCAATATTATTACTCTCAAGAATAGTATACAAGTTTTTACACAAATGGAAAAACTACAAAAAAAACCTCACTTAACAACACTCTCTCTGATTTCTCTACTCTCACTGGGATGATTTTCTAAGTGGCCTGAATTTATAGCCCAAAAACGGTTACTATTCATGCCTCCAATTACTCCACAATTCATGGCTTTCCAAATTTTGCTTCACCAAAATTTCAAAGCTCCTGGATCTTAGGCAATCACCACCTAAAGGTGGCTTGGCATTTTCTTCATACTGCTGGATTCTACAGATGGTCATCCCATATCGCACACAAAACAAGTGTAATTATGTGGAAATATTTATATGTGGGGTTAAGTAACCATATTTATTGGACTAATATTTTGGTTAATTAAGCTCAGTTCGATGAATTTAGATTCAATTTGTGTTAATCACTTTATAGATATATATATAGTAATTGATAATTGTTGACGGCTGATTTTGGTCTCAAGTCAATATGGGAATATTACTCCCGAGACAATCCTCCCTCAATAGTGAATTTGTTTGGTTATGGGGGACCAAAAGCAAACTTAGCAAAAGACAGATAAATACGCCAATCGACAAGGAGATTTAACGTGGTTCGGCGGATCTTGGTCCGACCTACGTCCACGGGAACAAAAAGGATGATACTTTTATTACTCAAACACGTTTCTCAGCTCTGCTTCTTGTTTTTTTACAAGTCTGATGGTAATGATTCTGATGATGATTCTTAATGCTCTCAACTTGTTCCCCCTTCTACCCTCACTCTACCCTCCTATTTATAATGGTGAAGAAATCAGATTCCTATTTATACAAGAATTCCCAGTTGGAGATGGTTTCCTTTTCCTATAAGGATTCCTAGTCAAAAACTACATTTACTTCCTTTATCATACTAGGACATAGACTTACTAGTTTACCCCATGAAAGTAGGATAACTTATTATCTTATCTCATATGGATAGAATGCCTTATTTTCCCGAACATGTCTTGCCCTATGCTCGGTCTTCATGTGGTCGGTCATAATAGTCTTTTGTACTGAGAATGCTGTTGTCGACCTGATAATTGCCCGGTCATCTTGAACTCAAGTGCTCGGTCACTAACCGTAAAGTTTTCGGCCCCTTACTGTTGACTCTTTAGTGGTCGGGTCGGCATTAATAATCTTGACTGAGAAGTGAATTACCTTTTTTACCCCTGTCGTGCTGCTTAAATAACATAGTGCCTGAAAACACCATCAACATCTGTCCCCTAGTTCTCGGTTCCAACGAGTATGCAAGTTGGTGCCGGGAACTATATAAAGATGGTGTGCTGATCGCCTTGCTGGTGGTCGCTCTAGAAATCACAGAGAAATTGCCTTCGCCATCAACTAAGTCTTCTGTTTCTATCTTCATATCCTCGGTTATTGGAGATGCTGATCCTATTCAGAACGATTCTCCACCTCAAAGCAAATTGCTTACTTGGGTCGTTCCATCAGGAGATGAAGTTCCTCTTGTTGTCCAAACTAAGAATGACTCCTCCTCTGTAATATCTGTACCAGAGATTTGGAGGTCCTGACCCCTGATTGATCCAATCTCGATTGTGAGGAGAAAATTTTGCCTCTGAGCTAACGATGATGTGCTCGGTGGCATGTGATCTTGTCTCGAGCTGTGAGAGATGCTCGGACCTGGGGGAATGTTACGTCCCCAGTCCGAAGGACTGACTCGGTGGGACACAACCCGACCCCGAATGAAGAGAGGCACTTGGTCCTGGGGGAATGTTACGTCCCTAGTCCGAAGGGCTGACTCGGTGGGACGTACCCCGACCCCGAGCTGAGAAAGGCACTTGGACCTGGGGGAATGTTACGTCCCCAGTCCAAAGAGGTAGACTCGGTGGGACGTAACCCGACCCCGAATGAAGAGAGGCAATTGGACCTGGGGGAATGTTACGTCCCCAGTCCGAAGGGCTGACTCGGTGGGACGTACCCCGACCTTGAGCTGAGAAAGGCACTTGGACCTGAGGGAATGTTACGTCCCCAGTCTGAAGGGCTGACTCGGTGGGACGTACCCCGACCCCGAGCCGAGAAAGGCACTAGGACCTGAGGGAATGTTACGTCTCCAGTCCGAAGGGCTGACTCGGTGGGACGTACCCCGACCTCGAGCTGAAAAATGCACTTGGACTTGGGGGAATGTTACGTCTCCAGTCCAAAGAGGTAGACTCGGTGGGACGTGACCCGACCCCGAATGAAGAGAGACACTTGGACCTGGGGGAATGTTACGTCCCCAGTCCGAATGGCTGATTCAGTGGGACACGACCCGACCCCGAATGAAGAGAGGCACTTGGACCTGAGGGAATGTTACGTCCCCAGTCCAAAGGGTTGACTCGGTGGGACGTACCCCGACCCCGAGCTGAAAAATGCACTTGGACTTGGGGGAATGTTACGTCTCCAGTCCAAAGAGGTAGACTCGGTGGGACGTAACCCGACCCCTAATGAAGAGAGGCACTTGGACCTAGGGGAATGTTACGTCCCCAGTCCGAATGGCTGATTCGGTGGGACACGACCCGACCCCGAATGAAGAGATGCACTTGGACCTGAGGGACTGTTACGTCCCCAGTCCAAAGGGCTGACTCGGTGGGACGTAACCCGACCCCGAGTCGAATAACTAAGTGGCCTTGGCGGAACGAAATCCAGCACCGAGCCGAATAATCAAGTGGCCTCGGCTGAATGAATCCAGGTTCGAGCCGATTAATCAAGTGGCATCGGCGGAACGAATCCAGCCCCGAGCCGATTAATCAGGTGTCCTCGGCGGAACGAATCCAGCTTCGAGCCGATTAATCAAGTGGCCTCGGCGGAATGAATCCAGCCCCGAGCCGATTAATCAGGTGGGACTTATTCAGAAGGGAAGTGAATCAACATTTTGAAGCCCTACCTAGTCCGGCACGGGCGTCCCCCTACCAGACCAGCGGAAAACAAAAACAAAACTCTGAAAAATAAAGTTAAAGGGCGGGGGCGACTTAGCGTTTGTCCCAAAATCAAACTTTTTACAAATGTAATCAACAGTACAGATGCCTCAAAAAAGCGTCCTGTCCGAGGCCTCCAAAACACAATTCTGAATCTTTCAACTCAGTGTCCCGGCGAACCAGGATTTGGATCAGTTGAGCGTTTAAATGGTAAGGGCACATCCTTTATACGCCAGGTCACTGTGGAGCCTGTGTATTGCACGAGGGCTCCTCCTTACCGCGCTGGAGCAGGCACACGCTACAGGGGCACAATGCATCCCCATGATGCGCCTCTCTTGGATCCAAATGATGAATGGATCAAAGAGCGTCCGGGATACTAAGGGCACATTCCTCCTTAGGTCCGGCATCACTGGAGCTAGAAATCGTCACGGGGGCCTCATCACTCCCCGTGCTATGCTTTCCCACGGATCCATTACATCGGGTAAGTAAGGATCAAAGAGTGTTTGACACATTAAGGGCATATTCCTCCTTATGTTCGGTAACACTGGAGTAAGCAATCGCCACGGGGGTATCATCCCTCCCCGTGCTATGCTTCTCACGGATCCTATGCATCGAGTATGTCCCTGAGGACCCCGAGCCAAGAGAGATACTTGGTTCTGGGGGAATGTTACGTCCCCAGTCCGAAGGGTTGACTCGGTGGGACGTACCCCGACCCCGAGCTGAAAGAAGGACTTGGCTCTGGGGGAATGTTACGTCCCCAGTCCAAAGAAGCCGACTCGGTGGGACGTAACCCGACCCCGAGCTGAAACAAAGACTTGGCTCTGGGGGAATGTTACGTCCCCAGTCCAAAGAAGCCGACTCGGTGGGACGTAACCCGACCCCGAACTGAAACAAACATCGATCTCGGCGGTACAAGAGCAGACCCGAGCCGGAAAGAAACAAGTGGCCATGGCGGAACGAACTCCAGCCCTGAGCCGATTGTTGAAGGGGTCTCGGCGGAATGAACTCCAGCCCCGAGCCGATTGTTGAAGGGGTCTCGGCGCCAACTGTCCTCTGTAATGGGCGTTGAGTATGTCCCCCGTGCGAAGATGTCCGGATACTCTTTTAGACATTCTAGTAGGCTATGTCTCAGGGTCTTGTCCAAGCCTCCCCCTATCTTTATGTTTTTTCCCGGTCCGAAGAGTTCTATCCCTTCTAATTCCTCAGCCGCCACTAGCCGGGCTATTCTGTTTGGCCGAGGACTAGGATCTCCACTGGCTTTTCTTCCGTCTTCATTCCTTTGCCGTTTTTTGGTACCCTCCTCAATGCAGAGGGTTCTTGTGAGAGAGTTGCAAAGCAACTGCAGGCTGCCTTCTGACTTCCACATGCGATCCCGATCCATTCCCGGGTGGGGAATTTCAGTTTCAAGTGATAGCAAGACATTGCGGCCTTTGTCTTCATCATGAAAGGCCGACCAACGATGACTTGGTAGTTGTTAATGCAGTCCACTACGGTGAAATTTATCATGATTGTCCGAGTTCGGGGATGAGTCCCAATTGTTACTGCTAACTGTATCCTCCCTAACGGGACGACCGTTGAGCCCCTGAAGCCATATAAGAGGGGTGTTATCGTTGGTCAGAGCCGCATACTCTACTTCAAGGCTGTCCAGGGCCTCTTTTATGTCTACCGCACTCCCGAGGTCCACAAGGATTCTGTTTACCTCGGAGCCGCCGATTACTGCCTTGATAATTAACGCATCGTCGTGGGGGAAGCTTACCCCTTGGGCGTCCTCGTCGGTGAACATTTATTGGTACCGACCGCCCACCTTGTAATCCTGAGGCCTGTTTCGTTTCTAGCACGTCTGACTCCCGAGTTCTGTTATAGTTTTTCCTTGACCGATTAGAATCTCTGGTCAGTGCTATGTGTCCTCTGCTTGTGAATCTTTTTCAACAACTACGGATTTTATCCCGTAAGGGCCCCTCCTCCTGGGTCCATCGTCTTCACTTGTATCTACCACCATTTTCCCTTCTGCTTTTTCACCTCTTCTTCGACTGGTTCCGACTTCGGGTATTTCGTTGTTCGTTTCCTCCATTCTCTCCAGCCGATCCATCATGGATTTCATATTTTCTTCCATCTTCTTCATCCAATCTGTGGCCGGATTTCCCGACGATTGGTGATTTCCGCCTTCTGCCATGGTCTTACTAAGCGAATTGCTTTTTGTTGATTCCCCACAGACGGCGCCAACTGTTGACGGCTGATTTTGGTCTCAAGTCAATATGGGAATATTACTCCCGAGACAATCCTCCCTCAATAGTGAATTTGTTTGGTTATGGGGGACCAAAAGCAAACTTAGCAAAAGACAGATAAATACGCCAATCGACAAGGAGATTTAACGTGGTTCGGCGGATCTTGGTCCGACCTACGTCCACGGGTACAAAAAGGATAATATTTTTATTACTCAAACACATTTCTCAGCTCTGCTTCTTGTTTTTTTACAAGTCTGATGGTAATGATTCTGATGATGATTCTTAATGCTCTCAACTTGTTCCCCCTTCTACACTCACTCTACCCTCCTATTTATAATGGTGAAGAAATCAGATTCCTATTTATACAAGAATTCCCAGTTGGAGATGGTTTCCTTTTCCTATAAGGATTCCTAGTCAAAAACTACATTTACTTCCTTTATCATACTAGGACATAGACTTACTAGTTTACCCCATGAAAGTAGGATAACTTATTATCTTATCTCATATGGATAGAATGCCTTATTTTCCCGAACATGTCTTGCCCTATGCTCGGTCTTCATGTGGTCGGTCATAATAGTCTTTTGTACTGAGAATGCTGCTGTCGACCTGATAATTGCCCGGTCATCTTGAACTCAAGTGTTCGGTCACTAACCGTAAAGTTCTCGGCCCCTTACTGTTGACTCTTTAGTGGTCGGGTCGGCATTAATAATCTTGACTGAGAAGTGAATTATCTTTTTTACCCCTGTCGTGCTGCTTAAATAACATAGTGCCTGAAAACACCATCAACAATAATTAATTTCAATTATTATAAATCATTCAAATGAGTTTGATCAAGTAGCCAATCTTGTTTTGTTAATAGTCATTCAAAAAAGTTTGATCAAGTAAGCATTATTGATGTTAAGTGGAAATAAATAACCAATGGCATGAAGTATCCATGAAACTCATATCGTTCGATCTTTATCTTTTAAAAATGATTTTTATTTTCCAGGGTGACTACTTTTTATATAAGCTCTATAGGAAGCTGCTAAGAATTTATGTGCTGTCATTTTCCCAGCTGTCCCACAAGCTTTCCAAGTTTGATTCAGTCTTAAAAGACACAAATAAAAGATTCAAAAATTAGACTTGTTGAACCAGAATTAGCAACATGTCACAAAACTTATTAAAAAAATTCCAATGTGATGAAATTTCTTGGATCCAGGCTCATGGACCCATCAACCACATGTCATATGTGGGCTAGACACCCCCCCCCCCCCCCCCAGTTGCCAGAATGTTTCCTCGCTGTTCAATGTGGAAATTTTTCTCATTCTTACATACATACAAAAACAAATAAAGGATAAGGATAATATTATGATTCGGTATTCATATGAGTTTATTTTTATTAGGATTTATTTCATGTGGATCACATGTGAACCCCATTTATCTTCCGATCATTAATACAATAATCAATATAAATTCAATTCAGTACTGTATCAGAATTCCTTGTGCTAATAGTTTCTCAAGTATGATATTATAAAAAAAAATTGAGGAACTTTTCTTACACAAACGTACATATATATTTTTTTCCTCTTACATGCTTTTACATGATATTGTTTTCAATATGTATCTTCTGTTGCGTGTAAAAAAGAAGCTTAAGAGCTATATTCAGTCTATCAAGAAAATAAAACTAAAAAGAATGATCATATATATAAAGGAAATAAAAAAAATAAAAAAAAAATGAAACCAATTAGCTAGCTAGGTAGTAACAATGATCTCTCTCAAGGTTCTTGAATGAACCAAATGACCCTCGTCATGATCTATCTTCTTATTGTTTTTTGGCCCAAGCAACTTTGAAAAGATCCCATTTTGCTTCTTCTTGGTTTCATTACCTTGTTTGTTTTTCATTCTTGGAACAAAAGCCAATGATCTACTTTTAGTTAACACATTCTTGCCACCACCAAACTTGTACATTGGAGAAGAGCAAGAAGAAACTGAAGAAGAAGAGTAGTAAGAGGATAATGATGATGATGATGATGAACAATAAGATTTGAATGTAGGTCTTGATGATGAGCTTGAAGTTGTTGTTGATGATAGCTGAGAGAGCTTTTCCCTTAAACAAAGAGAACAAACCCCTGGTGATTGTTTGTGCTTAGGGTGTTTCTTGCACTTGATCATCATAATTTCAAGCTTTGATTTGCCCACAACATCATCTTTTTTTGATGATGATGATCTTTTGAACATAAGGTTAGCCATTTGGAGGAAAAAAATTTCATTTGGGTTTGTTTTTGTATTTGGGGTCAAGTATTTATAAAGGTGTGCAAGGTTCATTTCCATGAAGCATCATGGGAGCTTCTTTGGGGTTTCTTTAAAATATAGCTTTTTGACAGGTTTGTGTATTATACATATAAAGTTTGAAAAGTTAGTTGGGAATGTGTTTATGAAAAATGGACGGCTGTGATTGGGACAAGAAGTTGTGTGGGGCCATGGTTGAAGATTGAGTTGGTGGCTTTGATTGGGGGTGGGCAAATGTGGAAACCGAAACCGAACTATATAGAAAACTGATCGGTTCAAAAATTTAAGAACTAATCATAACCGAATCGGTTCAGTTCGGTTCGATTTTGATTCGGTTCGATTTTGATTCGGTTCGATTTTGAACCGAATCGATTTTTTAGAAGAATTAATCCCTAAATCGATTGGTTCAGTTGTTTATATTCAAGATTTTATAAATCGATCGGTTCACAGGTTCAGTTCATAATTCGAACCGAACCAAACCAAACCAATCGATTTTACTCAAGGTTTTACTCAAACATAGATCGAAATTAGGATCATGCAATATTTGGATTGAGAATTGAGATGATTTTTCATCTCGAATTTATGATTGATTCTAATTTTTTATATTAAATTATCTTAAATTTTGATCAATATTTAAGATTTTAAATCATTTAATAAGAGATTTGGAACAATTTTTGTCCAAATTATATAATCCAATCGAATTTAAAATAATTTTTCGTTCCTGACCGACCCAACCGATTTTCGATTTTCAACTATACAAAGGCTTGATCGAGAAAATATTTGGTGCAACAGAGGTACCACGTCATCCATGCAACAAGTCAATCATCTATTGTCACGCGTGCAAAAAAATTAAAAAACAACTAAAAAAATAGGAATTAAATTATACATGTCATTTTCTAATTCGCTGGTGGTACCACGTCACTCATACCTTCGTTTACAAGAAACGAGGAAAATGTCTCAAACGAATGCTGTCGCATGCGCCGGTTTCTTTTCGTGCAGCCAATAAGCGTTCGCCACGTCGTAAGACAAATATTTTATGCCTCGCGAAGCATAAAAAAGTTTGAAAGAAGAAGAATGATTTTTTTTTTTTGACATTTCATAGCAAACAAAATTTTGTCGCGCCTCCGGCTCATAAGAATTTACATAAAAAAAATCGTTAAAGAAGTTTATTTTGAAATTTTAAAGGAAAACAAATTGTAAAATAAAATGAAAGGAAACTCAAATTGGAAAGATTAATTAGGTGTTCAATGTTCGAATGCACGTGCACGTCGTACTTTATTCTAATTAAAGTCACAAATCAACATTTTTTTCCCTTCTAGAAAAAGTCATAAATCAAACTAATTACACATAAATTACTAATTTTTGAATATAAAATGTAAATTTTCATAATTAGTTTGCTATAAAATATCATATATTACTAGTTTTTTGTGTGTAAAATATCTTTCTCTCATAACTTGAGATAAACATATAAAAAATTTCTAAAATCTAATATATTTTTAGGTTTTAACTTAACTTTGAGTGAATAGAAAAAAATTTTCATTTTCACGCATTCAGATTGACAAATATTGACACAATTAATAATCATTTTGTATCAACCAGTTTATTGTTCATGTTGTATTTATGTTACATCAACTCAATATATTACCCACTTATGACACAAATTTTATTCAAGTAATTATATCAACACGATAAAAATATTCTCTTACAACCTATTTATGACACAAGTATCTATTCACGACTTGTTTATTAACAATGTTATCATGTTAATCTGGTAGTAATGCCACTAATAGTGTAATCATATTTTAATCATGTCAAATAATTAACCGATCCATTTATTAATCGTGTTGACTTGTTTATTAAACGGGATGTGTTTGTGTTTAAAAATTTTGACATTATTATTAAACATATCGTTTTCATATTTTTATAAATTTGAAACAACAAGACATGAATATTACATAATAACATAGATTGTCACCTTTACGTGCACTATGAAATGAATTTTATAAGAGTTTAAGTAGCAAAAATAAAATATAGATGAAGAGTGTTGAAGAACTCAAATCGTGTCAAAGACAACTAAAAGTGGGTATAGAAACAGCCGCCGGTGGTCGTGTTAAAATGCGACATAGATTTTATTAATATTTTCTTTGGTCAATAAAAATATTTTTTAAAAAAGTTTGATTAATTTTGAAAATGAAAAAAAAAAAAAATTAATGGGTGAATTTGTAAATTTACCTTAAAGCAACAGCTTTATGTGATTCCATATCAATTACCAATTACCATATATGCATTAATCTAAACCAAGCTTACTTTGAACTAGCAAAGCAACTGACCATAGTTAATTTTTGGACCTTTATATTAATGCACTTTCGATGATTGAGATTTAATCAAAGTAGTATAATTAATGCACGAGGCAGATGCAACCTCAATAGTTTAAGTAATAATTTATTATCCGTTTGGTCACATATTCATACTCTAAAAATAATCTCTTTATGAAATAATAATAATAATAATAATAATAATAATAATAATAATAATAACAAAGTTGCGTATAATAGCATTTTCCTTAAATTTTATTTATAATGGAAGCAAAGGCGGCTGACTAGGTCCTTATATTTGGTACAAAATTAGGCCCCTAAAATTAAGAAAATTTTAATTTTTTATTGTACAATATAATTTATTTTTTATATCTATTTTAGAAACTCACCTAGTGCGTGCCTTTCAAAATTTAGGACAACCTAATATCGTCTCTAAACGGGAGCATAGATAACTCTGAAATGATCGAGACAAACGACGAATGTTCCTGACCCAAAATTAATCTCCTAAATTGTTTTTATCCTTTTAGGTGTATGATATTACTTTTATTTTTTCATTCTTTATGGGTTGGGATCCATTTCAGAAAACTCCTTAGGATCCCTCAAAACTTAGGTCTCCTGAGCTGAGCGAACATCATCAATGACAGCATAGAGCGAAGAAGAGGAGGCAGATCATAGTCAGCTGCTAACATCACCAAATAGCAATGTTGCAAAGGAACCAATGTGATTCTTTTTTATGGGGCATGGGTCTTGGGTCTTGGGTCTTCCTGGTGTCTGTTAAATTAAAGCCCGACTCAGCCATGACCATTATGGGCTTCGGCTGGGCTTGATTTTTCTGGGCCTAGTCTTCATTAAAAGTTATCACTTGAATTTCCTAAAACACCCTTATTTTAATTTATTTTTCTTTCTTTTCCCATGAGTAACAGTAACATATCTAAAATTTACAAAAATTTAAGAAGATACTTAGAATATTAATAATAAATTATGACTTTGGTAAATTAAGTTTTCTAAATAAATTTCGTGTATAAACTAAACAATGAAATTATAATTAATCATGTTCTCCTCTCATTTTTTCTCCCTTCATTTTCTTCCACTCCTCTCATTTAAACCAAACATATTTGAGAGGAGAGTAAAGGAAATGAGAGGAGGAAAGGAAATGAGCATAGAATTTGGGGAAGAAAATTACATGATTTTTCTGGTTAAATTTATTTTTTGTACTAAACAATCAAGATTTATTACTAAATTTACATAAAATAATGAAAATACAATTAATTAATCTAAAAAATTCACTTCAACCAATAATCAAGACTTCTTCGTCATCTGAATTGTTCAAATTAATTGCCGATAAAAGATTCGGCTGGATAAAATTGAATAAGAAAATGAAAATATGTATTTTTATTTTTATATTCAGAGAATGATGTATTTGGAAATTTAAATAATTTTGAACGATTAGTTAATGAATTCATGTTTTTAAGAGTCTTACGACATAAGAAACTGAATTTCTCAATTTACAGCAATTAAATTTCCACCGAAATTTAATTTTCGGTCTACAATTGCCAACCAAACAGTGTAAAACTTAGATGAATTTGCACTACCTTAGCGTAGGAATAAATTTGCACTTAAAAGGAGAAAACAAATTAATGACTGATGTTGATTATTTAACAAACGTATATTTGACAAGAATGTGTGTTGCCTTGTCACCAACAGCCTCGCCTCAAATTTCCACTCATCTTCTAGTGACTCAGTGAGGTCACATCTATTTTTAACTTTATCAAATTTAGAACCACAAAGAGACAAGAAAAATTGATTTATTGAATCTCTTAATAAGCCCTACAGATTAGCCCATACAGGAAGCTAAGGGAAATAGATTCGGTCACGATTTCGGTTCGGAATCGAAATTGAATCGGAATTGAATCGAAAGGAACCAAATGATTTCGGTTCATTTCGGTTCAGATTCGGGAACCAGAATCGGAATCGGTTTAGGGTTCCAATCCTAGCCTAATCGTTGAAACTGTTCGATTCCAACCGGAACCGGACGGTTCCACTATTAATATTTAAATAATTTTAAGTTTTAAATTTAATTTAATAAAATTCAAAGAAATAATTTTTTTTTAATGTAATCTAAATTAAAATCATAATTTTACATAATTTTTTTAATCTCATTTTTTTTTTTAAAAAAAAATCATTATTAATTTTTTTTTAAAAAAGGTTCGGTTTGGTTCCGGTTCTTGTTCCCGGTTCCACAAAAGCGTGGAATCGGGAACAGACCGATTCGGAACCGAACCAGACCGGTGACCAGGTCTAAAGGGAAGGGAAAAATGTTGTTTGTATTTTATACTTATTATATCATTATCAGCTAAAATTACTGTTGATCATATGATTTTTCACACCGATGAAGGTTCAAATATCGAGAAGGGATGAAATGACTATTGTACTTGACCAAAAATGGATGATAAAGACCCAAGGGCCCAGAGAGACAGAAGAGATTTTACAGAGGAACCCGAGCGCATGATCCATAAAGTTTCTTCCAAGGATAGAATCTGTTGAAGGCTTGACAATCATTGATGCCGATCTGATTTCATGAATAAGTGATGGATTTGAGGTTCTTTTGGGATTTTTTGAAACCGTTGATGAGCGGAAAATATTATCAATATTTACCGCCCCTTTTACTTAATATTTTGTTTAGTTCTCGGGATTTGAAGAACGTTTTGATGTGTTTTAGTTTATTTTGCAGATAAAATAATATCGGGTCTCAATGAAATCATTTAGGATGAAATATGGGTCAAATAATGGCAATTATTGGACTTGATATATTAATTTTGTAGATTGGAAACTTGAAAAGGCGTTTTGACGAAGTGCAGTTTTGGGAATTCTATTTTTGCGCATCTGTCGTATTTTGGGCTTAACTTTTTACTCAGATATCGGATTGAGCTGATTTAAGTGTCAGATTAAAGAAGACTCAAAGATCTACAACTTTTAAAAAGAAAATATTTTAGAATTCTGAATATTTCATGACCGAAACTGATGAACCATCTAGAAGTGTGTGATGTATAATTATTAAAGTCATTTTCAATCATTTTCAAAGCAAAATATAAATTAATAAATAATTAATAAAAATTATCAAATCAACACCAAACAAGATAAGCAATTAGTGGAGCAATTATGGATTTGGTGGAGTAATTAGTGGAGAAATTAATAATGGATTTGGTGGAGAATTTGATGGATGATTTGATGGAGGTAAAATTTTGCCTATAAATACCAAGCCATTTCATTTGTAAAATTCATACTTTCTTCTTTGAAATTCCTAATGAATAAATAAGAAGATTGTATCTTGTTTGTTTATTTACAGCTTTCAGTAATTAATTTTCGCTTTCGCAATTTCTTTTCTTTACTTTTCAGTTTTTACTTTCCGCAATTTACTTTTACGCACAAACCTTTTCTTTCTTTATTTTTGCAGTTTTTATTTTTCAAGCAATGAGGAGGTAAATCCCCCTTGCTGGGGTAAAAGGTAAAGCTTTTATTATTGCTATCTAGATTAATCTCCCTTAAATATAAAATATAAACTATTTAAAACCTGACTTAATGAGAATACCGCTATATTGGCCGGTTGGAAATTAATTATAAATTGGTTTTAACCTGACTAAGTATGGATACCGCCTGGTTGGTAATTAATTATTAATTTGACTTAATCAGGATACCGCCTATATGGCTGGTTGGTAATTATCACGCAAAGTTAATATATTATATTAAGGGAGATATCTAAAATAGTAGTAATACAAGTTGATCCTCTAACCCCATCATTTTCTTTTATTGTACTTTTACTTTATTTAATTTCAGTAATTTACTTTTCAGCAATTTACTTTCAGTAATTTACTTTTATTTTTTTTTACTTTTTACTTTTTACTTTTTACTTTTTACTTTTTACTTTTTACTTTTTTTTACTTTTCAGCAATTTACTTTTCAGTATTTAATTTTCAGAATTTACTTTATGTCTTTTATTTTATTTAAATTTTTACTACCCGTAAATATGTGTCGTAACTAAGCCAGTTATCTGGGGTTGTGATGAAATCCAATATCACCGGTTTATAAGGGGTTAAATTATAGTTTGGGTAATATAAAGGTTTATTTATTGAGTTTTAATCTTAATGCTTTTTATTAACTGACCATTAATAAAATTGAACTGGTAAACTTAAAATGAACTAGACATAGGGATTTTAAGTTTAAGACCTTAGACTCAATAGCCCACGATCTTCCTTGAGGATAGATAACCCTTTAATAGATTTCCTTACAGGATAGGAATATACCTGTCGGGCGGGGGTAGCCATAATTGGAACTTAATCTTAATGAATACAGGTAATTTGGTTGACATAGACATATGGTTCAATTGAGTTATACTGGATATTTGTAGTTGACCATCGGAATAGGCTTTTACATAATTTAGTGTTCCAGGTTAATAAATCAATATTTTATCCAACTATAAGATAACCACTTCATCTTTAAAATGATATTGGAAGAAATCACAACCCTAGATAGTTTTTAATATTGAATTTTCTTAAAACCTATTTTCGACAATTTTATTTACTTGCTTTTAAATTTAGAATCGTCACCAGTTCAAATCAATCAATCAACCTGTTAGATACTAGTAATCATTTGACCTCTTATAATTAATAGTTTAGATATTAAGTCCTCGTGGGATCGATATTTTTATACTACTTGAACGATACGTGCGCTTGCGTTATACGTGTGTGTTTACGCCGGTCAAGTTTTTGGCTCCGTTGCCGGGGACTTATTTATCTTTTACTATTAGTTTAGGGGTTAGATACGTTACTTGTATCTAATTTCTTTTTACTTATTGTTTTTTTTCTTGTGTTTCAGGTTCTCAGAAACTACATGAGACGAACCAGAAGCTTTGAACTTCGACCGCTTGACCCAGAAATTGAAAGAACCATCAGACAGTTGAGAAGGGAAAGGCGAGAAGGCCAAGAAGCTTTAGTCAACATGGAACCTGAACCTTTGAACGTTGCACCACCAATTCCCATTCGAGACAGAACCATTCCGGTGGTTGACAGACTCATTTCTTGCATTGTACTTCCTCCCTTACCAGCAAATGCGTGTGACATCAAAACATGCATTCAGATGATTCAGCAGTCAGTTCAGTTCTGGGGGAATGCAACTGAAGATCCTAATTCCCACATCAGCAACTTCCTGGAAGTTTGCGGCACTTTCAACTACAACAGAGCATCAGAAGAAGCAATGAGACTGCGAGTTTTTCCATACTCCTTGAAGGACAGAGCTAAAGCTTGGCTACATTCACTATTAGCAGGTTCTATCACAACTTGGAACACTTTAGCCACCAAATTTCTTGCAAAGTACTTTCCACCAGCCAGAACCGGAAAGCTGAGGAATGACATCACATCCTTTGTACAACAAGATTCAGAATCCCTCTGCGAATCTTGGGAATGGTACAAAGATTTGCTCCGGAAATGTCCTCACCATGAGATTCCAAAATTGCTTCAAGTCCAAACATTCTATAATGGGCTGTCTGGAATAATGAGAACCACAATCGATGCTGCTGCTGGAGGAGCTTTAATGGAAAAAGAAGAAGATCAAGCCTGGGAACTAATCGAAGAAATGGCCAACAACAATTCCTTGTGGCCAACAGAAAGGAGCATGATCCAAAGAATTGCAGGAATTTATGAAAGTGGAGCCAATACAGCAGTCAACACCAAGCTAGATCAGATATGCAAATTCATGGAAACTCTTACCACTGGATCCACAAGTTCACCATATGGAGGAACACCAGAGTCGAACCAACTTGAAGAAATGGTGAATTTTGTCAACAATTTCAATAGGCATGGGAACAATCCATATTCCAACACCTACAACCCAGGTGGAGGAATCATTCTAATTTTTCATGGAGCAACAATTCAGGCCATCTACGGAACTAACCACCACCTGGATTCCAGCAACAGACAAAGGCAGGAGCAGGCAAATGAACCAGGAATAGCAGAAGGGCTGTCTCATGTTAAAAAAGTACGATGCTATCTTTCAGAGCCAATCAGCTTCCATCAAAGCACTGGAAATCAAATCGGACAACTGGCCAATGCTCAGAGTTACAGACCGACAGGTACCCTTCCTAGCAACACAGAGCCAAATCCAAGTGTAGGACACAGAAACTGAGCGACGCCGTTCCTAGGCTCGCGGCCTAGTTGGGAAGGATTACATAACATGGAGTCGCCACCCGGTGTGAACCGGGACAAAGATTTAAGGCCGCACTCACCCCTCGCAAGGGAAGACCTCAAACCGTTGGGTTCGGAATGGTCCCTTACTTATGTCACTTGTAATGAAAGGATTCATGTAATAATTTAACTAAGCTTAAGTAACACTTATTTCCAATAGTATCATGCTTCTAAATTATCATGTGTGAAATAAAACTCATGTACGCATTTCACATATATCTTACATTTAAATTTGCATGCTAAACATATATCAAGATAGCAACTAGCATACAACTTTACTTGCATATCACATTCAGAAAAAAACACAAGCGCACATATTAACCATACAAGCACACATGGTAAGCATACAAGCACACATATGGGCACTTTTCAAGTGGTACGTGGAATTGTAGCCCAAGTACAGACCGCACTACCGTCCATTCAGAATCGGCTACGGAATTTACGTCTGGGTTTCCATCCGATATACCGCAAGAAATAATACTCAAATGTTATCATGACACAAGCATATGAATTGTAATACATCAACATATTTGCATTTATACATGTGGAGATAGCTACTAGGAAAACTATGCATGAAATCTAATGAAAAAGACTCAGTTCAGTGTATTCGCGTTCGTGTAGCGTTCGTAAACGCGTTCGAACGGAAATGAAACAGAATGCTCACGTTCGAGTAGCGTTCGTAAACGCGTTCGAACGGAAATGAAACAGAATGCTCACGTTCGAGTAGCGTTCGTAAACGCGTTCGAACGGAAATGAAACAGAATGCTCACGTTCGAGTAGCGTTCGTAAACGCGTTCGAACGGAAATGAGACCTGATGCATGATAAGGCAAAATTTATGCGTTCGAGTTGCGTTCGGAACGCGTTCGAACGGACACGGACCTGATGCATGAAATAGGATGCAATAAACAGAAAATAAAGGGGCGCGGCGAAGCACTGCCGTAAAGGTGACCTTTTGGGGCTCTTGATCTCTCAAAGAGAGGACCTTTAGACCAACATGCTAAGCCCATGCGCATCACGTCACACATACAAGACTAGAACCAATCACATCAACCAAGTATGCCCGATTGAACACATCTCACATCCAATCTGAACACACGTCAACCGGCGCGGCAAAGCATTGTGGAAAAGGGGGCTTTTAGCCCCTCCCCATAGGGGATCTCACATCACACTTACTAAGCCCATGCGCTCGATTGACTTATACATACGAAAATAAAGATAATAATATCAAACTAAGTATGCTCGATTGAACGTATCTTGCGTCCAACCGAACATACATCAACCGGCGCGGCGAAGTAGTGTCACGAAGGTGGCCTTTTCGGCTCTTTGTCTCACAAATGGAGGACCTTTGGACTAACTCACTAAGCTCATGCGCTTGGTTGAATCATACAAAGATAAACAATATATTGAATTCAAGAGAAAACTAAATAAACAAAAAGCAACACAACGAAAGAGAGATGGTGCCGTTTACTCAAGCGGTACGTGGAGTTTTGGCCCGAGTACAGATCATATTACCGTCCATTCGGAATCGGATATGAAATTTATGTCCGGGTTTCCATCCGATATACCGCGAGAGTTGACACATCTCTCATTCATCCAATGCCCACAACATATTACATCTCATAATTCATGCATATTTATATACTCAAAAATCACAACACACATTTTAACATTACAATCATACAAGAAATACTTAATAAATAATGCGGAAAAGAAAACAAGTGTGAAAGATACCCTCAGGTCTAACCTTTTAAGCCGTCTCTCGGACTCACGTTCCACGAAGATCGAAAGGGGGGTAAAGCTCCGCAACTTTTCTGGTCCCTGGTTCAACGTCCTAGCTCACTGCTTCGCTGCTTTGCTTATCGTTCGAACTCCGTTCTGCTCCTATTCGGCTCCTGTTTTGCTGCTCACTGAACGGGCTACCTGTTTCAATGTTTTCAAAGAACTATTCCAAGTTGTGTGGGTTCTTAGTGCAATTAAAAGTGATTATTTTTAAGGTTATCTATGTAGTTTTCTAAGTTACTGTTTTTTTAAGGATTTTGGGCTACTGTTTTAAGGTAATCTAGGAGGTTTTTGTTTTGGCGTGTTTTAGAATTCGGCTATGGGAGTTTGGGTTCGGCTATAGAGGGTGGTCTTGTGGTGGTTTCTTTGTTTTCTTTTTGTGTGTGTATGAAGTGTTTTCTCTTGGATGTGTTTTGGGTGTGTAGAGAGAGTTTAGAGAAATTTCGAGAGAGCTTGGGTGTGAATTGTGTTGTGTGAAGGAGACGATGGCATTGGTTAGGGGTTGTTTATATAGAAAATGGCTAGGGTTGACAAGGGAAGGGATCTTGTTTCCAAATTAGGAGAGGTGAGAAAGGCATACACAAGATTGAGGGGGGACAAGATATTTTAATTTAGGAAGTTGCAATATTTAATTTGTGTTGGTTTAGGAATACAAATATTTTATATTGGTAAATATCTTATTAGATTAGGAAGTCAAATATATGATTGGCTTTAATTGGTTAAGATTGATTTTAATTTGTATGATTATATTTTGATTTAGTATGTGATTTGTTTAATTTAGGCATATCTTCTCTTAGTTTTGGTAAATATTTTATTTATTTGTTGGTAAATGGTTTAAATGTTTTATTTTAATGTTTAATATTTAAATTAATATTTATTTATTTAATTTGGGATGTGTTTTATGGGCTTTGGGGAGCTAAATGGGCTGGGCGTGAGGCTAGCAGCACAAACCAAATTACCGACACCGTTCGAACGCTCCCTCGAACGCTACACGAACGCCCGTAATCTGTTTTCCGTTCGAACGAAGTAACGAACGCAGCACCAACGAAGACAGTGAGCTTGTTTGTTCTGAATTTCCCCTTTCCGATATCCGTTTCCCGCGGCTTCCGTGACTCAAAAGGTAGTGCCTCCAAATGAGGCTCATCATCGGGTTTCACATGCGAAAATGCAATGCCTACAGTCGCCCCCACTTTGATGGGACTTGTGTAATGTGCAACAGTGACAATCCTATCAAGTTTATGCAATGCATTTTCACTTACCTGGCTCGCCAGCTGCCACTTGACTTACCATGT
Organism: Zanthoxylum bungeanum; assembly: GCA_019454045.1. NCBI lineage: Eukaryota > Viridiplantae > Streptophyta > Magnoliopsida > Sapindales > Rutaceae > Zanthoxylum > Zanthoxylum bungeanum. The sequence goes on along the minus strand of SKCR01006636.1, from coordinate 29,404 downwards.
GTTGAGTTGCGTTGATTTGGTGGTGAGGTGCTGCGACCCCTGGTTCATTCCCGAACCGTGCTCTATTTTTAGAGCGCCATCTTCGGCATCTTTCGTGTATGTGCTCCATTTTGGAGCGCCATTTCCGGCATTTGTTGTGTGTGTTCCATTTTGGAACGCCATTTTCGGCATCTGCTGTGAGTGCTACATTTTGGAGTGCCATTTCCGACGTCTGTTGTGAGTGCTCCATTTTGGAGTGCCATTTCCGGCGTCTGTTGTAAGTGCTCCATTTTGGAGTGCCATTTCCGGCGTCTGTTGTAAGTGCTCCATTTTGGAGTGCCATTTCCGGCGTCTGTTGTAAGTGCTCCATTTTGGAGTGCCATTTCCGGCATCTGTTGTAAGTGCTCCATTTTGGAGTGCCATTTCCGGCGTCTGTTGTAAGTGCTCCATTTTGGAGTGCCATTTCCGGCGTCTGTTGTAAGTGCTCCATTTCCTGAACTGTGCTGTACGAGATTGTGGCTCATTTTTGAACCGTTACTTGATGAGATGGTCTTTGCTGTTATAAACATGCGAACACGAAACAAACATTGCATGTATGTGGTATGTATGCATGTATGCATGTATATGTATTATATTCCGATGGGTTAGGCCTTCCTTGGTCCATTTCTGAACAGTGCTTCAATTTCGGAGTGCCATTTTTGGCAAGTGATGAGATGATGGTCCATTTCGACCGTGCTCCATTTTCGGAGTGCCATTTTCGGCGAGATGAGATGATGGTCCATTTCGAACCGTTGCTGATAATGATGTGGGCCCCGCCCCAAGAGTACTATACCCGGTAGAACTAATACTGAACCAATGTGGGCCTCGCCCCCCAGAATGCCATACCCGGCAGAGCTGATGCTGACATGGGCTTCGCCCCCAGACCGAGACTGATATGGGCCTCGCCCCCAGACTGATACTGATACTGAACTGATGTGGGCCTCGCCCCCAAGCTGATACTGATGCGGGCCTCGGCCCTGGGACTCATCCCCAAACTGATACTGATTCATTTCTGAGACTGACTGTACTGTTGTTGTTCCCGAAGATTCCCCGTGTTCTAAACATCACTGGATTTCATAGTGCCAATGTTGAATGTTTTTCTCAAATATACTCACATTGTAGAAGAGATTCAGCAAAATAATGTCTTTATTATTATTTAAAGAAAATGATTCGAACATGTAGACCAAGTCAATGTCTATATTAAAATGCATGATCAAATATACTAGGAGGGATGATTTCATCATTCGCAACATTGCCTTCTTTCTTGGCCTATGGTTCTCCACCGTTGTCATCCCATACTCCTATGGATGAAGCTGAGTGGTTGAGAGTTTGAAGGACAAGGGTTTCGGGTAGGCCGGAGTTGATCATGTAGTTGGGTAGGGGATTTCTGTATGCGTTGGGTTGTTCTCTTCTTTCAGGTCAGTATTTGTGAGCATCAATGAGGTTTTGGATTTCATGCCTAAGGCGGGTGCAGCTGTCAGTTTCGTGGCCTCTCCTTTGATGGAAGTGACAATACAAGCTTAGGTTAAGGTTGGGTGGGATAGGATCTGGAAGTGGTTTAGGCTCTAAGGGTTTTAGGAGTCCTTGTCCCTTCAACTTCTCAAGTACCTTAGATAACGGCTTCCCCAGGTTAGAGAAATGCCGGTTCTTGACGGTAGCGACCTCGGCAGTAGCGGGTTTGGTCTCAGAATACCCCCCAAAAGTCCGCCTATTCTGGCCATAGGACTTTCTGTTTTCAGCCTCCTCTTCCTCAATATCCATGACAGTTTCCCTCAACTGTCGAAAATCGGAAATCATCGAAGTCATCCTCCTCAGCTTACTATAAATAGAGGGCTTGGTGCCCTTGATGATCATTTTGATTTGGTCCTTCTCAGAGGGCCGAGTCTGCATTTTCAGAAGCTGGCTTCTCCAGCGGTCTACATACTCCTTGAAGCTTTCTTCCGGCTTCTGCTTAGTGTTCTCCAAATCACGGAGTGATAAGTCAATCTCCAAGTCTGTAACATACTGCTTCAGAAAAGCGTCAGCTAGTTCCTTCCAATCTTCCTTAACCTTCTTTTCAAGGCTATGATACCAAACACAGGTGCCCCCTCGAGTGACATCCCAAACATCTTTGGACTTGGCGCTGTGATAGGCCCACTGAACTCATAACAGACACATACTGACGGAGATGCACCCTCGGATCTCCATTCCCATTGAACTTAGCCAAATCCGGCATCTTAAACTGCGCTGGCAACTGCTCCTCGAACTTCATTGTCTCATAGTCTAGCAAATCTTCATTCTTACCCCTCATTTTACGGGTAACTGTTTCAACCTGATCCCGAAGCTTCTGTATCTCGGCCTGAGACCCAATCACTCTGTCTGTTGCATACTCTGCCATATCATCATCAAAAGCGGGGATATCATCCCCCAATCTGTTCGGAGATTCCTCTTGCCTCACATCCCCAGAATTAACCCCGGCACGAGACACAGCTATACCAGCCATAGCAGTAGTCAAAGCCTGCAACTGTTCAGTGATCTTGGCGAGACCATTCCTAACTGATCCATACGGGACACCTCATTATCGGATTCACTCATACTTGTTCTTTTAGTGAGTCTGGTTCCTTCTCTAACCCAACGGTATCTATGGTGTCTTTTAAGACACAAAGGATGTTAACAGGGTATATGTATGCATGATATGCATAAGAAATATATAACATTAAATCAAATAAAATTATCAAACAAATCGGCCTATCATCATTTTAGAAACTTTTGGGACAACTGTCATAAGGGTGAACCCGTCCCAGTTTAAATGGCACAACGAGTTCACGTCTTACGGCAAATAGCCCAACTAAATCCAAATGATAAATATTCCGAAGACAAGCACTCAAGGTGGCCCATCAATCACTTAGAAGCTTTTGGCCCAATAGTCATGAAATACGTTCTTGTCCCAGTTTAAATGGCCCAACAAGCCCATATCTCATGACAAATGGTCCAAATGGATCCAAACGGTGATGTTCCCAAACATAAGCATAGAAGGGAGATAATGCAAACATAACATAATAATTTTTTTCATAATGGCCCATCAACATTTCAGAAGCCTTGGGCCTAATAGTCATACAGTACGAACTTGCCCCAGTTTAAATGGCCCAGCAAGCCCGTATTTCTGACAATAGTCCAACTGCATCCAAATGAGGATGGTCCACAAGCACATACTCAAGGAAATAATTGCTACTTTAACCATACAAACTAGTCTATGGGTGGATTTGCAAGAGTATGGACAAAGGCTCTCACTGGCGAAGGATAGCCCACAACTAGGTCTCCCCACTCAAGGGTTCAAGCGACCAAGTGAGTGTATCCCTTTTTATACACTAAGGTACGTGCCAATAAGCTATGGTGTGTGACGGACTGTCAAATGGATTTCCCGTTGTAGATCCCTCAGAGGGAAGGTGGAGCGAGGCTCACTTAAATACCCAAGCCTCTTAGGCTCTTATCGCTTGTTGTCAGGAATAAACAACGAGTCCTCCAAATTAGTCCATCACAAAGGCTACAAGTAGATGGCCATATAGGTGCCCTCACAGCTTTTCCTTCTAGAAAGGTAGTGAATGAAGGAAGACACCAAACCATTACCTAGCCTCAAGTGCCATTGATTAAACCCTCACTTATCCACTATAGACATGGCCAATTAAAACATAAATCCCTCATTACAAGACAATATTTCGGGGCCAATTCTCACATCCCCAGTGGAGTCGCCAGACTGTAGGACACAGAAACTGAGCGACGCCGTTCCTAGGCTCGCGGCCTAGTTGGGAAGGATTACATAACATGGAGTCGCCACCCGGTGTGAACCGGGACAAAGATTTAAGGCCGCACTCACCCCTCGCAAGGGAAGACCTCAAACCGTTGGGTTCGGAATGGTCCCTTACTTATGTCACTTGTAATGAAAGGATTCATGTAATAATTTAACTAAGCTTAAGTAACACTTATTTCCAATAGTATCATGCTTCTAAATTCTCATGTGTGAAATAAAATAAAACTCATGTACGCATTTCACATATATCTTACATTTAAATTTGCATGCTAAACATATATCAAGATAGCAACTAGCATACAACTTTACTTGCATATCACATTCAGAAAAAAACACAAGCGCACATATTAACCATACAAGCACACATGGTAAGCATACAAGCACACATATGGGCACTTTTCAAGTGGTACGTGGAATTGTAGCCCAAGTACAGACCGCACTACCGTCCATTCAGAATCGGCTACGGAATTTACGTCTGGGTTTCCATCCGATATACCGCAAGAAATAATACTCAAATGTTATCATGACACAAGCATAGGAATTGTAATACATCAACATATTTGCATTTATACATGTGGAGATAGCTACTAGGAAAACTATGCATGAAATCTAATGAAAAGGACTCAGTTCAGTGTATTCGCGTTCGTGTAGCGTTCGTAAACGCGTTCGAACGGAAATGAAACAGAATGCTCACGTTCGAGTAGCGTTCGTAAACGCGTTCGAACGGAAATGAAACAGAATGCTCACGTTCGAGTAGCGTTCGTAAACGCGTTCGAACGGAAATGAGACCTGATGCATGATAAGGCAAAATTTATGCGCGTTCGAGTTGCGTTCGGGAACGCGTTCGAACGGACACGGACCTGATGCATGAAATAGGATGCAATAAACAGAAAATAAAGGGGCGCGGTGAAGCACTGCCGTAAAGGTGACCTTTGGGGCTCTTGATCTCTCAAAGAGAGGACCTTTAGACCAACATGCTAAGCCCATGCGCATCACGTCACACATACAAGACTAGAACCAATCACATCAACCAAGTATGCCCGATTGAACACATCTCACATCCAATCTGAACACACGTCAACCGGCGCGGCAAAGCATTGTGGAAAGGGGGCTTTTAGCCCCTCTCCATAGGGGATCTCACATCACACTTACTAAGCCCATGCGCTCGATTGACTTATACATACGAAAATAAAGATAATAATATCAAACTAAGTATGCTCGATTGAACGTATCTTGCGTCCAACCGAACATACATCAACCGGCGCGGCGAAGTAGTGTCACGAAGGTGGCCTTTTCGGCTCTTTGTCTCACAAATGGAGGACCTTTGGACTAACTCACTAAGCCCATGCGCTTGGTTGAATCATACAAGATAAACAATATATTGAATTCAAGAGAAAACTAAATAAATAAAAAGCAACACACAACGAAAGAGAGATGGTGCCGTTTACTCAAGCGGTACGTGGAGTTGTGGCCCGAGTACAGATCATATTACCGTCCATTCGGAATCGGCTATGAAATTTATGTCCGGGTTTCCATCCGATATACCGCGAGAGTTGACACATCTCTCATTCATCCAATGCCCACAACATATTACATCTCATAATTCATGCATATTTATATACTCAAAAATCACAACACACACAACACACACACAACAATAACATACAATCATACAAAATACTTAATAAATAATGCGGAAAAGAAAACAAGTGTGAAAGATACCCTCAGGTCTAACCTTTTAAGCCGTCTCTCGGACTCACGTTCCACGAAGATCGAAAGGGGGGTAAAGCTCCGCAACTTTTCTGGTCCCTGGTTCAACGTCCTAGCTCACTGCTTCGCTGCTTTGCTTATCGTTCGAACTCCGTTCTGCTCCTATTCGGCTCCTGTTGTTGCTGCTCACTGCACGGGCTACCTGTTTCAATGTTTTCAAAGAACTATTCCAAGTTGTGTGGGTTCTTAGTGCAATTAAAAGTGATTATTTTTAAGGTTATCTATGTAGTTTTCTAAGTTACTGTTTTTTTAAGGATTTTGGGCTACTGTTTTAAGGTAATCTAGGAGGTTGTTTTGGCGTGTTTTAGAATTCGGCTATGGGTGAGTTTGGGTTCGGCTATGGAGGGTGGTCTTGTGGTGGTTTCTTTGTTTTCTTTTGTGGTGTGTATGAAGTGTTTTCTCTTGGATGTGTTTTGGGTGTGTAGAGAGAGTTTAGAGAAATTTCGAGAGAGCTTGGGTGTGAATTGTGTTGTGTGAAGGAGACGATGGCCTGGGTTAGGGGTTGTTTATATAGAAAATGGCTAGGGTTGACAAGGGAAGGGATCTTGTTTCCAAATTAGGAGAGGTGAGAAAGGCATACACAAGATTGAGGGGGGACAAGATATTTTAATTTAGGAAGTTGCAATATTTAATTTGTGTTGTTTTAGGAATATAAATATTTTATATTGGTAATATCTTATTAGATTAGGAAGTCAAATATATGATTGGCTTTAATGGTTAAGATTGATTTTAATTTGGTATGATATATTTTGATTTAGTATGTGATTTGTTTAATTTAGGCATATCTTCTCTTTAGTTTTGGTAAATATTTTTATTTATTTGGTAAATGGTTTAAATGTTTTATTTTAATGTTTAATATTTAAATTAATATTTATTTATTTAATTTGGGATGTGTTTTATGGGCTTTGGGGAGCTAAATGGGCTGGGCGTGAGGCTAGCAGCAAAACCAGAATTACCGACACCGTCCGTTCGAACGCTCCCTCGAACGCTACACGAACGCCCGCAATCTGTTTTCCGTTCGAACGAAGTAACGAACGCAGCACCAACGAAGACAGTGAGCTTGTTTGTTCTGAATTTCCCCTTTCCGATATCCGTTTCCCGCGGCTTCCGTGACTCAAAAGGTAGTGCCTCCAAATGAGGCTCATCATCGGGTTTCACATGCGAAAATGCAATGCCTACAGTCGCCCCCACTTTGATGGGACTTGTGTAATGTGCAACAGTGACAATCCTATCAAAGTTTTTGCAATGCATTTTCACTTACCTGGCTCGCCAGCTGCCACTTGACTTACCATGTGTTGAGTTGCGTTGATTTGGTGGTGAGGTGCTGCGACCCCTGGTTCATTCCCGAACCGTGCTCTATTTTTAGAACGCCATCTTCGGCATCTTTCGTGTATGTGCTCCATTTTGGAGCGCCATTTCCGGCATTTGTTGTGTGTGTTCCATTTTGGAACGCCATTTTCGGCATCTGCTGTGAGTGCTCCATTTTGGAGTGCCATTTCCGGCGTCTGTTTGAGTGCTCCATTTTGGAGTGCCATTTCCGGCGTCTGTTGTAAGTGCTCCATTTTGGAGTGCCATTTCCGGCGTCTGTTGTAAGTGCTCCATTTTGGAGTGCCATTTCCGGCGTCTGTTGTAAGTGCTCCATTTTGGAGTGCCATTTCCGGCGTCTGTTGTAAGTGCTCCATTTTGGAGTGCCATTTCCGGCGTCTGTTGTAAGTGCTTCCATTTTGGAGTGCCATTTCCGGCGTCTGTTGTAAGTGCTCCATTTCCTGAACTGTGCTGTACGAGATTGTGGCTCATTTTTGAACCGTTACTTGATGAGATGGTCTTTGCTGTTATAAACCTGTGAACACGAAACAAACATTGCATGTATGTGGTATGTATGCATGTATGCATGTATATGTATTATATTCCGATGGGTTAGGCCTTCCTTGGTCCATTTCTGAACAGTGCTTCAATTTCGGAGTGCCATTTTTGGCAAGTGATGAGATGATGGTCCATTTCGAACCGTGCTCCATTTTCGGAGTGCCATTTTCGGCGAGATGAGATGATGGTCCATTTCGAACCGTTGCTGATAATGATGTGGGCCCCGCCCCAAGAGTACTATACCCGGTAGAACTAATACTGAACCAATGTGGGCCTCGCCCCTCAGAATGCCATACCCGGCAGAGCTGATGCTGACATGGGCTTCGCCCCCAGACCGAGACTGATATGGGCCTCGCCCCCAGACTGATACTGATACTGAACTGATGTGGGCCTCGCCCCCAAGCTGATACTGATGCGGGCCTCGGCCCTGGGACTCATCCCCAAACTGATACTGATTCATTTCTGAGACTGACTGTACTGTTGTTGTTCCCGAAGATTCCCCGTGTTCTAAACATCACTGGATTTCATAGTGCCAATGTTGAATGTTTTTCTCAAATATACTCACATTGTAGAAGAGATTCAGCAAAATAATGTCTTTTTATTATTTAAAGAAAATGATTCGAACATGTAGACCAAGTCAATGTCTATATTAAAATGCATGATCAAATATACTAGGAGGGATGATTTCATCATTCGCAACATTGCCTTCTTTCTTGGCCTATGGTTCTCCACCGTTGTCATCCCATACTCCTATGGATGAAGCTGAGTGGTTGAGAGTTTGAAGGACAAGGGTTTCGGGTAGGCCGGAGTTGATCATGTAGTTGGGTAGGGGATTTCTGTATGCGTTGGTTGTTCTCTTTCTGGGTCAGGTATTTTGTGAGCATCAATGAGGTTTTGGATTTCATGCCTAAGGCGGGTGCAGCTGTCAGTTTCGTGGCCTCTCCTTTGATGGAAGTGACAATACAAGCTTAGGTTAAGGTTGGGTGGGATAGGATCTGGAAGTGGTTTAGGCTCTAAGGGTTTTAGGAGTCCTTGTCCCTTCAACTTCTCAAGTACCTTAGATAACGGCTTCCCCAGGTTAGAGAAATGCCGGTTCTTGACGGTAGCGACCTCGGCAGTAGCGGTTTGGTCTCAGAATACCCCCCAAAAGTCCGCCTATTCTGGCCATAGGACTTTCTGTTTTCAGCCTCCTCTTCCTCAATATCCATGACAGTTTCCCTCAACTGTCGAAAATCGGAAATCATCGAAGTCATCCTCCTCAGCTTACTATAAATAGAGGGCTTGGTGCCCTTGATGATCATTTTGATTTGGTCCTTCTCAGAGGGCCGAGTCTGCATTTTCAGAAGCTGGCTTCTCCAGCGTCTCTACATACTCCTTGAAGCTTTCTTCCGGCTTCTGCTTAGTGTTCTCCAAATCACGGAGTGATAAGTCAATCTCCAAGTCTGTAACATACTGCTTCAGAAAAGCGTCAGCTAGTTCCTTCCAATCTTCCTTAACCTTCTTTTCAAGGCTATGATACCAAACCACAGGTGCCCCCTCGAGTGACATCCCAAACATCTTTTGGACTTGGCGCTGTGATAGGCCCACTGAACTCATAACAGACACATACTGACGGAGATGCACCCTCGGATCTCCATTCCCATTGAACTTAGCCAAATCCGGCATCTTAAACTGCGCTGGCAACTGCTCCTCAAACTTCATTGTCTCATAGTCTAGCAAATCTTCATTCTTACCCCTCATCTTACGGGTAACTGTTTCAACCTGATCCCGAAGCTTCTGTATCTCGGCCTGAGACCCAATCACTCTGTCTGTTGCATACTCTGCATTATCATCAAAAGCGGGGATATCATCCCCCAATCTGTTCGGAGATTCCTCTTGCCTCACATCCCCAGAATTAACCCCGGCACGAGACCCAGCTATACCAGCCATAGCAGTAGTCAAAGCCTGCAACTGTTCAGTGATCTTGGCGAGACCATTCTCTAACTGATCCATACGGGACACCTCATTATCGGATTCACTCATACTTGTTCTTTTAGTGAGTCTGGTTCCTTCTCTAACCCAAACGGTATCTATGGTGTCTTTTAAGACACAAGGATGTTAACAGGGTAATGTATGCATGATATGCATAAGAAAATATAACATTAAATCAAATAAAATTATCAAACAAATCGGCCTATCATCATTTTAGAAACTTTTGGGACAACTGTCATAAGGGTGAACCCGTCCCAGTTTAAATGGCACAACGAGTTCACGTCTTACGGCAAAGAGCCCAACTAAATCCAAATGATAATATTCCGAACAAGCACTCAAGGTGGCCCATCAATCACTTAGAAGCTTTTGGCCCAATAGTCATGAAATACGTTCTTGTCCCAGTTTAAATGGCCCAACAAGCCCATATCCCATGACAAATGGTCCAAATGGATCCAAACGGTGATGTTCCCAAACATAAGCATAGAAGGGAGATAATGCAAACATAACATAATAATTTTTTTATAATGGCCCATCAACATTTCAGAAGCTTGGGCCTAATAGTCATACAGTACGAACTTGCCCCAGTTTAAATGGCCCAGCAAGCCCGCATTTCTGACAATAGTCCAACTGCATCCAAATGAGGATGGTCCACAAGCACATACTCAAGGAAATAATTGCTACTTTAACCATACAAACCAGTCTATGGGTGGATTTGCAAGAGTATGGACAAAGGCTCTCACTGGCGAAGGATAGCCCACAACTAGGTCTCCCCACTCAAGGGTTCAAGCGACCAAGTGAGTATCCCTTTTTATACACTAAGGTACGTGCCAATAAGCTATGGTGTGTGACGGACTGTCAAATGGATTTCCCGTTGTAGATCCCCAGAGGGAAGGTGGAGCGAGGCTCACTTAAATACCCAAGCCTCTTAGGCTCTTATCGCTTGTTGTCAGGAATAAACAACGAGTCCTCCAAATTAGTCCATCACAAAGGCTACAAGTAGATGGCCATATAGGTGCCCTCACAGCTTTTCCTTCTAGAAAGGTAGTGAATGAAGGAAGACACCAAACCATTACCTAGCCTCAAAGTGCCCTTGATTAAACCCTCACTTATCCACTATAGACATGGCCAATTAAAACATAAATCCACTCATTACAAGACAATATTTCGGGGCCAATTCTCTACATCCCCAGTGGAGTCGCCAGACTGGGGACACAGAAACTGAGCGACGCCGTTCCTAGGCTCGCGGCCTAGTTGGGAAGGATTACATAACATGGAGTCGCCACCCGGTGTGAACCGGGACAAAGATTTAAGGCCGCACTCACCCCTCGCAAGGGAAGACCTCAAACCGTTGGGTTCGGAATGGTCCCTTACTTATGTCACTTGTAATGAAAGGATTCATGTAATAATTTAACTAAGCTTAAGTAACACTTATTTCCAATAGTATCATGCTTCTAAATTCTCATGTGTGAAATAAAACTCATGTACGCATTTCACATATATCTTACATTTAAATTTGCATGCTAAACATATATCAAGATAGCAACTAGCATACAACTTTACTTGCATATCACATTCAGAAAAAAAACACAGCGCACATATTAACCATACAAGCACACATGGTAAGCATACAAGCACACATATGGGCACTTTTCAAGTGGTACGTGGAATTGTAGCCCAAGTACAGACCGCACTACCGTCCATTCGAATCGGCTACGGAATTTACGTCTGGGTTTCCATCCGATATACCGCAAGAAATAATACTCAAATGTTATCATGACACAAGCATAGAATTGTAATACATCAACAATTTTGCATTTATACATGTGGAGATAGCTACTAGGAAAACTATGCATGAAATCTAATGAAAAGGACTCAGTTCAGTGTATTCGCGTTCGTGTAGCGTTCGTAAACGCGTTCGAACGGAATGAAACAGAATGCTCACGTTCGAGTAGCGTTCGTAAACGCGTTCGAACGGAAATGAAACAGAATGCTCACGTTCGAGTAGCGTTCGTAAACGCGTTCGAACGGAAATGAGACCTGATGCATGATAAGGCAAAATTTATGCGCGTTCGAGTTGCGTTCGGGAACGCGTTCGAACGGACACGGACCTGATGCATGAAATAAGATGCAATAAACAGAAAATAAAGGGGCGCGGCGAAGCACTGCCGTAAAGGTGACCTTTTGGGGCTCTTGATCTCTCAAAGAGAGGACCTTTAGACCAACATGCTAAGCCCATGCGCATCACGTCACACATACAAGACTAGAACCAATCATATCAACCAAGTATGCCCGATTGAACACATCTCACATCCAATCTGAACACACGTCAACCGGCGCGGCAAAGCATTGTGGAAAAGGGGGCTTTTAGCCCCTCCCCATAGGGGATCTCACATCACACTTACTAAGCCCATGCGCTCGATTGACTTATACATACGAAAATAAAGATAATAATATCAAACTAAGTATGCTCGATTGAACGTATCTTGCGTCCAACCGAACATACATCAACCGGCGCGGCGAAGTAGTGTCACGAAGGTGGCCTTTTCGGCTCTTTGTCTCACAAATGGAGGACCTTTGGACTAACTCACTAAGCCCATGCGCTTGGTTGAATCATACAAAGATAAACAATATATTGAATTCAAGAGAAAACTAAATAAACAAAAAGCAACACAACGAAAGAGAGATGGTGCCGTTTACTCAAGCGGTACGTGGAGTTGTGGCCCGAGTACAGATCATATTACCGTCCATTCGGAATCGGCTATGAAATTTATGTCCGGGTTTCCATCCGATATACCGCGAGAGTTGACACATCTCTCATTCATCCAATGCCCACAACATATTACATCTCATAATTCATGCATATTTATATACTCAAAAATCACAACACACATTTTAACATTACAATCATACAAGAAATACTTAATAAATAATGCGGAAAAGAAAAACAAGTGTGAAAGATACCCTCAGGTCTAACCTTTTAAGCCGTCTCTCGGACTCACGTTCCACGAAGATCGAAAGGGGGGTAAAGCTCCGCAACTTTTCTGGTCCCTGGTTCAACGTCCTAGCTCACTGCTTCGCTGCTTTGCTTATCGTTCGAACTCCGTTCTGCTCCTATTCGGCTCCTGTTTTGCTGCTCACTGCACGGGCTACCTGTTTCAATGTTTTCAAAGAACTATTCCAAGTTGTGTGGGTTCTTAGTGCAATTAAAAGTGATTATTTTTAAGGTTATCTATGTAGTTTTCTAAGTTACTGTTTTTTTAAGGATTTTGGGCTACTGTTTTAAGGTAATCTAGGAGGTTGTTTTGGCGTGTTTTAGAATTCGGCTATGGGTGAGTTTGGGTTCGGCTATGGAGGTGGTCTTGTGGTGGTTTCTTTGTTTTCTTTTTGTGTGTGTATGAAGTGTTTTCTCTTGGATGTGTTTTGGGTGTGTAGAGAGAGTTTAGAGAAATTTCGAGAGAGCTTGGGTGTGAATTGTGTTGTGTGAAGGAGACGATGGCCTTGGTTAGGGGTTGTTTATATAGAAAATGGCTAGGGTTGACAAGGGAAGGGATCTTGTTTCCAAATTAGGAGAGGTGAGAAAGGCATACACAAGATTGAGGGGGGACAAGATATTTTAATTTAGGAAGTTGCAATATTTAATTTGTGTGGTTTAGGAATACAAATATTTTATATTGGTAAATATCTTATTAGATTAGGAAGTCAAATATGATTGGCTTTAATTGGTTAAGATTGATTTTAATTTGGTATGATTATATTTTGATTTAGTATGTGATTTGTTTAATTTAGGCATGATCTTCTCTTTAGTTTTGGTAAATATTTTATTTAATTGGTAAATGGTTTAAATGTTTTTATTTTAATGTTTAATATTTAAATTAATATTTATTTATTTAATTTGGGATGTGTTTTATGGGCTTTGGGGAGCTAAATGGGCTGGGCGTGAGGCTAGCAGCAAAACCAGAATTACCGACACCGTTCGAACGCTCCCTCGAACGCTACACGAACGCCCGTAATCTGTTTTCCGTTCGAACGAAGTAACGAACGCAGCACCAACGAAGACAGTGAGCTTGTTTGTTCTGAATTTCCCCTTTCCGATATCCGTTTCCCGCGGCTTCCGTGACTCAAAAGGTAGTGCCTCCAAATGAGGCTCATCATCGGGTTTCACATGCGAAAATGCAATGCCTACACCAAGAAACATGGGGAATGAGCAATGTCATGCCATCATGTTAAAAAGCGGTACTGAAATCAACAAAGATGTTGAAGCCAAAACAACTGTTGAGGAAGTTCCAAAAGAAACAAAGCAACAGATAGAGGAAAAGAAACAATGGAAAAAGAACAGATCACTCCACCTCCACCTTTTCCTCAACGTCTTCAGAAGAACAAATTGGACAAGAAGTTTTCTCGGTTCCTGGAGATCTTCAAAAAGTTGCATATCAACATTCCATTTGCAGAAGCGTTGGAACAAATGCCCACCTATGCCAAATTCATGAAAGATATTCTTTCACGAAAACAGAGATTGGGAGATTACGAGACAGTAGCATTAACAGAAGAATGCAGTGCCATCATTCAGAGGAAACTTCCCCCGAAGTTGAAAGATCCTGGCAGTTTCACTGTTCATTGCGTCATAGGAGAACATAACTTTGGTAAGGCTTTGTGTGATTTAGGTGCGAGTGTTAACTTGATGCGTTTCTCTATTTTCAAGAAATTACAGATTGGAGAAACAATGCCAACTTCAGTCTCTCTACAACTTGCTGATAGAACGCTCGTATTTCCAAGAGGCGTAGTTGAGGATGTGCTGGTCAAGGTTGACAAATTCATTTTCCCAGCAGATTTTATTGTCCTTGATATGGAGAAAGACGCAGACGTGCCAATCATCCTCGGGAGACCATTCTTGGCTACAGGTCGAACCATTAATGATGTACAAAAAGGAGAACTAACCATGAGGGTACATGACCAAGAAGTAACATTTAATGTTTGCAAGGCCATGAATTTCCCAGATGATGAAAAGAATGAGGAATGTTTCAAACTCGATGTGATATACAATACCATTCAGAACTCCAATGCAATGCAAAGTTCTACTGACAAACTTAAAACATGTCAATTGCCTGTGGAGCCTAAAGATAAAGCGTCATTTGTACTGAAAGAGCCAATTCTTGTACTACAAGCAACAGAAGAGAAAAAGTTCCACCAGCTCAACGAATTGGAGGAATTTCACAATCAGCCTTTTGATGATGCCAAATTGTACAAAGAAAAGGGCAAGAAAAGACATGATGAGAAGTTAGTGCGCATACAACTGGAACCAGGGCAGAAGGTACTGTTAAACAAATCAAGGGTGAAATTCTTCCCATGGAAGCCAAAATCACGGTGGTCAGGTCCATTTGTAATCACCAAAGTTTTACCAAATAGAGCCGTTGAGATACATGATCCTGACGCTAACAAAACTTTCAAGGTTAAAAACAAGCGTGTCAAGCACTACTGGGAAGAATCATTTGAGCGACAAAAAGAAAGTGTTACACTTTGAGATCCAGCTTAACGTTCGAGAAGCCAAGTCTGGCTGACGACTTTAAACTTAGCGCTCGCAGGGAGGCAACCCATGCAATTTGTGTATATATTGTGATCTGGTGTGTTTTATTTTTTTGTGTTTAGTTTTTGCAGGTAAAGTCATTTCACGATCGAAGAAGCTCTCGCAAATCTTCACAAGCAATTTCCTTCTCTCCCTAAAAAATCTCTGATGAAAGTTTACAAAGCTCGTTTGGAACGGATGAGACTAATGATGATTAAGGTATTCCTACTGACATTCGTTGGATTATTGAAGCACGGGTTCGATTGGCAGGTGAGTCTTCTGACTCTTTTATTTCACATCTATTTGGTTTAGGAAGAAACACCTATGTTAAAAATAGAAGAGCTAAAAGAATGGGTGTTTGCTATGACATGTAATACTCGTTGTCGTTCTTTAGGAATGATGTCAGATATCCGCGAAGACAAAATTAAATTCATTAGGGATGAATTGAGTAAGGAGTCTTTAGATGATATATCTTCGACTATTGAGACGCATCCTAGTGGATATGTACACATAGCCATTCGCAAATTACATACACAATTTCAAAAAGAAAGACAACAGTTAAGTCTTGGGAATCTGACTCAAAAAACCATGTTTGCCAATTTATAAGAAAATTGGATGGGAAATTAATAATGGATTTGGTGGAGTAATTAGTGGAGAAATTAATAATGGATTTGGTGGAGAATTTGATGGATGATTTGATAGAGGCAAAATTTTGCCTATAAATATCAAGCCATTTCATTTGTAAAATCCATATTTTCTTCTTTGAAATTCCTAATGAATAAATAAGAAGATTGTATCTTGTTTGTTTATTTACAACTTTCAGTAATTAATTTCCGCTTTCGCAATTTCTTTTCTTACTTTTCAGTTTTTACTTTTCGCAATTTACTTTTACGCACAAACCTTTTCTTTCTTTATTTTTGCAGTTTTTATTTTTCAAGCAATGAGGAGGTAAATCCCCCTTGCTGGGGTAAAAGGTAAAGCTTTTATTATTGCTATCTAGATTAATCTCCCTTAAATATAAAATATAAACTATTTAAAACCTGACTTAATGAGAATACCGCTATATTGGCCGGTTGGAAATTAATTATAAATTGGTTTTAACCTGACTAAGTATGGATACCGCCTGGTTGGTAATTAATTATTAATTTGACTTAATCAGGATACCGCCTATATGGCTGGTTGGTAATTATCACGCCAAAGTTAATATATTATATTAAGGGAGATATCTAAAATAGTAGTAATAAAAGTTGATCCTCTAACCCCAGCATTTTCTTTTATTGTACTTTTACTTTATTTAATTTCAGTAATTTACTTTTCAGCAATTTACTTTCAGTAATTTACTTTTTTTTTTTTTTTTACTTTTTACTTTTTACTTTTTACTTTTTTTTACTTTTCAGCAATTTACTTTCAGTATTTAATTTTCAGAATTTACTTTATGTCTTTTATTTTATTTAAATTTTTACTACTCGTAAATATGTGTCGTAACTAAGCCAGTTATCTGGGGTTGTGATGAAATCCAATATCACTGGTTTATAATGGGTTAAATTATAGTTTGGGTAATATAAAGGTTTATTTATTGAGTTTTAATCTTAATGCTTTTTATTAACTGGCCATTAATAAAATTGAACTGGTAAACTTAAAATGAACTAGACATAGAGATTTTAAGTTTAAGACCTTAGACTCAATAGCCCACGATCTTCCTTGAGGATAGATAACCCTTTAATAGATTTCCTTACAGGATAGGAATATACCTGTCGGGCGGGGGTAGCCATAATTGGAACTTAATCTTAATGAATCCAGATAATTTGGTTGACATAGACATATGGTTCAATTGGGTTATACTGGATATTTGTAGTTGACCATCGGAATAGGCTTTTACATAATTTAGTGTTCCAGGTTAATAAATCAATATTTTATCCAACTATAAGATAACCACTTCATCTTTAAAATGATATTGGAAGAAATCACAACCCTAGATAGTTTTTAATATTGAATTTTCTTAAAACCTATTTTCGACAATTTTATTTACTTGCTTTTAAATTTAGAATCGTCACCAGTTCAAATCAATCAATCAACCTGTTAGATACTAGTAATCATTTGACCTCTTATAATTAATAGTTTAGATATTAAGTCCTCGTGGGATCGATATTTTTATACTACTTGAATGATACGTGCGCTTGCGTTATACGTGTGTGTTTACTCCGGTCAACCGTTCTAATAAGTCTCTATATGTCAACTGACCTAATTGAGAGAGGTAAATTGAGCTTTGATAGTATCATCTGTCTCGTATGTCGACCCGAGGAACGAAAATAGGTTCACAGGTCGACCTGTATCAGAGTCATGTGACGTATGTCGTAGGTGAGAAGATAAGCTTCTAGAAGACTAATAACGACTATGGAAAAACAACGATTCTCATTGGAAGTAGCTCATGTCAGCTGCCATAGACCGGTGAAGTGGTAGGGAGGTGGCAGAGTAGAGCCGCCATAGGCCGATGTAATAACAATGAAATGGTTTGATCTGATTTGCCAATTTAAGGATAGTTGATGAGAGTTGTGACGAAATTAATGGCAATGAGACATGGGATGACGTCAAATGCGGTGAAATAGTGAATTTGGGAGCCTATATAAATGTGTTGAAGTCTCAGATTGAAGGGTTAGTATTTTTATATCTCACAACTTATAAAAAGCTAAAAACTAAAGAACTAGTGATAGAGAGAGAAAGCTAGCCAATCACCCATTGAGAGAATTGTACCGGCTTATGTAAGAACCGATGTGTTTTGTTATTTTGAGTTCATTTTTCCATTGTAGCTCGGGTCGGTCTTGACCCCGAGCAGTAATAAAATACCCTATATTTCTCCCATGGACATAGGTAGGAGTCACTATCTGCCGAACCACGTAAACTCTGTGATTTATCTGTCTACTTGCTAAGTTTTCTTTGGATCCCAACTAACCAAATAAATTCACTATTGATGGAGGTTTATTTGAGGGATGAATTTCATATTTTGCCTTTTGAACGAAAAACAATCGTCAATAATTAACGTTGTCTGTGGTGACCAGTATAAAAAGCAACACAACACACTAAAATAATGGCAGAAAATGGGAATAATAGAGCTCTGAAGGCCTCAACGTCGGAGTGGATCGAAAAGATAAAAAAAGAACTTGCGATTAGAAAGGGAAAATATCTGAAAAGAAAGGGAAACAACTCAGGCCTTCATGAAAACCGTGATGGAGAAAATCGAGAATTTGGAAAGGAAAACATGAGAATAGGGACAAACGGAGCCCAATAGATGGAGAAAAGAGATTGCTAGTGGGAAGAGAGTAGCAGAAGTTGATAGAGATCGAGAAATCGGGAGAAAGAACTCCCACAAAGTGAGGTCGGTAATTGTGGCTAGTGTTGCGCCAATAGAGGGGCCTCAGGAGAGATGTGATAACAAGAAGCCCTAGAATCGTCCAGTAACAGTCATTACTTTGGGAAAAGTGATATAGAGCGTTATTAGGAACACGAGCATGGAGCTCCAAGTGGCATGAGATATCATGCTCGGAGGAACAAGCATGAGGAAGCCTTTAGCCAATGGCAGGAGGACACTGAGAGCCAATTGAGAGACTGGTTCTAGAAGTAAATGAAGAAATGAGAGATGAGCACGCGAGGAGGGGCTCGAGATAATCAAGATATGGAGACAACATCTCATTTCAACAATGAGGTAATTGAGGTGGATTCCCAATGAGGTTCTTCATACCCGTGATGGACATCTACAATGGTAACACATACCCTAAGTCCCATATTGAAAAATTTATTTTACTCATAGAGATTCAATGCATGGTTAATGAGGCGGTCTGAAAGGTATTCTCACTAACATTGGGAGGACCGGCCAGGTTATGGTTCATGAATTTGACTCCTGGTAATATCAGTAGGTTTTTACAGCTAAGAAAGTCTTTCATGTGCCATTTGAAAAAGGCATGCGCACCAAGGAAGATGGTCATGTCAGTAATGACTATGAAGTAGTACGATAACGAGCCGCTAAAATCTTCATCGACAGATACCATAAATTGGTATTAGAGATCGGGGCGTATGAGTCCCCAGAAATATTGGAGAACTTTAAAGGGGCCTTAAGAGTTTGGAGATTACCGGGTTGTTTTCTAACTGGTGGAGTTGAGTCGGGATAAGGCCAGCATCGGCAAAAGGAGATGGGTTGATGAGGTCTCTATAATGACCTCATATTGAGATGTATGTTTTACCCTCTCTCTGAACTCATGATGAATCTTTGGATGGTCACCCCAACAAGCTATCAGGGGTACAAGGGTGTTAGTACGGTGAAGCTTTGAATTCTAAGTAGAGGAAAGAAGGAAAAGAGTACGAGTTGTTACCTATAACTCCGAAGACGGTCGGTACAGTATTCTCCTCATCGGAGATGATCTGGTTTTTACCCCATGCCCTCTCGACCCAGAACCACATGTCCTTGAAGTTCTTGTCGGTGGCTGAGAGGTGAGTAATTAAATACTTGCCACCAGCATAGGTGGACAAGTAATACCAACCCTTGTATTTCTTAGAGTTGATATTCAATCGGTAAAGCCTCTTCAGGTTTTCAACCTATGGCTCGCCCAGCTCGGCTCCAGATGACATAAAGTCTGACAAGCACCATCTACCCGTTTAGGTTAAATTAGCATGGGGCCAGGTTCTTTGCTGCCAAAATCTTGGTAAAATACCCTTGGAAAGGCAGACACAGACCCATATCAAAGAAATTCGTGTAAAAGGAAACTTGATCGCCACTTGGTCGGCTTGACTAATCTCATTCATCAGGAATGTCCAAACTGATTTGCTCAGGAATGTTGAATCTCTCTATGAGCTGGTTCAGTTCAGCATGGGTGATGGTAGAGGCTATGTCCATGTCCAGGTTGTTGAAGTCCAATGAGGGAAGTGTCGGCTCAGGTCGGGCTATTTTTTATATAAGATTGGTTTTCTACTTTTGAGGGGGTCAGTGTTGTGTCATAATCATTGTCTCCCACTGATTCTGAGCTTCCCACATCGACTGGCTCAGTTGGACGTGGGGCAGGTAAGTCAGGAGGCAAAACGTCAAGGGGAGTTACAGAGGAGGAGTTAGATTCTGACATTCCTAGAAATAAATGATTTGAACAGTATGGTCTGTAAAGTTAACCTAATCCTTGTTTATAATTTGTATGGGCCTATTCGAATTATTAATTGGGCTTATGTTTACCTAGGGTTTACTATGTCATCCCTACCAAGTGCTAACCCTATAAAGCTATAAAAACCATAACAATGGTAAAATAGTGAATTTGCAAGCAAGAACATAGCCAAACACTGAAAACCAACCTGATATATTCATGCCAATCTAAACCCACCACATACTCCAGAAACACATATGAATGATATAAACCCACAAATAAGGCATTCCACACGAACGCAAACACCCATAAACCCAGAAATACAAACCCATAATTGCAATAAACCCACAAAAAATCAGAAAACATGCTACAAGTTCATCATATTTTTCGTACATCAGTTGTAAATATAAAGTATGCTCAGTGTAAAGGAAATAAAAATAGCGTTGATGAGTACTTACTTGTGTATTGGAGATAGAGATTGAGTGATAAAGGTTGATTGAAAGAGCTCGAAGTTGTAGAAGATGCTTGAGGCCATTGAGAGCGTTTAGAGAAGATGAAGCTTGTAAAAGCTGAAAGATTAACAGAAGTGGCCTTTAAATAGGCTACACGGGCAGATATTGGTCGTGGATTTGGAATGAGAGGAGCAAATTAATGACATGTGTTGCATTGATCGCAGCCATAGAATTCAAATTAAGGGCTCAGATGAGAGCCACAAGCTCTGTTCATCTCAGCCACCCGAGTTTTGGCGAGCAAGTCACAGATATGTGACACTTGGCACATTGGGAAGACGAAACACAAAAGGATTTTGTGGATGTGATGGGCATTTAAGATAGACCATTATGCCATCACATATTCCTGTAGACCATTATGCCATCACATATTCCTATGGACGTTTCAAAAATCTTATAAGTGCCTTTTCAAATTACGATGAAAGAAAGGCAATCGTCACAAAAGGGCATCTTTGGTAGTATGTAGAACAACTCGTCCCAATGAGGATGACTGATAAGTGCGGTTTTTATCTACTTATTTCTATATTCTTAGCTTATAATTTTGTTTGGGTCCATGTCATTTAATGTATTTTTAGTGTCCTTTATGTTTTATTTGTAGGGAACATTGCAACATGGATCTTGGGGAAATTTGACTTGTTTTGGGACCTTACGAATGAATCGAAAGCACGCGAGAAAGCTAAAAACGCAAAAATAATCAATCCTGAAAAATTTCCTGGAGTCTCGACGCCACTCATAGGCGTTGTGACGCCCCTTCAGCATCTAACATAGTAAAATTCAGAGAGAACAACGTCGCAATGCCATTTTTCGACGTCGCAACGCTGCGGCAGACACCTAGAAACATCATAAATCAGGGTTTTACACGTATAAGGACTCTATGACTTCCCTATAAATACATAAGCTCGTCCAAAATCCTAAAAATGAGGCTAATATACACCTCAAGACTGAAAACGCATATTTTTAGAGAATCCAAGGAGGAAGATTGAAGAGCGACAAGAGGAGACGAAGACGGTGACTTCCGAAGACGAAGGAATTCAATTCGGGTTTAATCTTCTAGTTTCTATCTTTAAAATCTAATGGTTTCCATTATGTTCATGACATTACTTTCATTGTTTTTATCTTTAGTCATGAACTAACTTCATAATTCTAGAGGATGATATAGCCAATGATTGAACCTATATATTATTTGCCAAATTGAGTTTTATGACATTTTGAATCAGTTTATTTATATTCTCTTACGTTTAATGTTTCTTGTTGTTGGCCACAAATTAAGATGATTGATAAGTGCACGAAAGTGTAAAGTTAAAGAGAAAAATAAGATATCAATTGTATTAAGCAAATAAGTTCATCCAATAATAAATAACAAGAATAAAATAGTTGAATACAAGAGTTCATCCTTAGATTTTCCTTAGGAGATTAGTTCTCCATGTAGAAGAAAGAAACAACGTTGATATATCGGAGAGACATAATCATTGGCTTCAAGTTCTTCATTTTTGTCTCTTAATTTTATGTTTATGGCTCTTGTTTCTGAGTTTTTTTCCTCTCTTTTTCTCCTCCTCCTAGGGTTTGGACGAAGTTGGGTTTATATAGAAAAGCCTCAAAGTCATTGTGCGCATCAAACATATCTAAAATAAGGGTTTTGAGGCGTCCAGGGAGCCGCGGTGCAGGTCTTTGGGCACCGCGGCACTCAATCCTTTGGAAACTCTATGGGAGCAGCATCCTGGGGCGCGTCGTCATTTTTGCTCTTTCCTCGTACTTCTGATGCTTCCGTTAGGTCCCAAAACATGGTTAATTGATCTAATCTTTTTGTTCCATTACTTTCTAATAATAAAGTAGAAAATAAACTCTAATTAAGATTAAATACAAGATAATTAAGCCGAGTTAGCAGTGTTCGAAGTACACTTTCATGCACTTATCAATTATGAATGTTTAGAATCTATCGATCGGGAGATAGGGATTTTGAATAGGATCTAGAGGATATAACCTAGGAGTTTTATAGAGTTCGGGAGAATCTATAATTCCTTTGAAGTCGTTAACACAGAATCACAAAACATAATAAATTGTTAATTACTAGATTTTTATAAGGATATCGAAGTCGGTAATTAATAATATTTTCACTATTGCTCGGGAGAGGGAGTGAAATACTTTAGGATTCTTGGCTTATACACTACTAAACTGAATAATAGTTGATTGGCATAACAAATACATATGGGACAGCTAGGTAAAATGAGACTCTAGAATCTCTCTTATCCTTGTTTCTCCTCATTAACATTTTAATATTTTGTTTATTTATCTTTTAGTCTTAATTTAGATTACTTTAAGTTACTTTCTAAATAAAGTTAGGATTATTATTATAGTACTTAGTGTGAGTTGAACACAATCTCTGTTGGTTTGGCACTCTACTTATCATTTAATAAAACTTGACAACGTATATTTACGGTACGATATAAAATATCACAATAAGCTTTTGGCATTGTGTCGGGGATTGTTAATTTAATTCACATTAATATTATTACTAAGTAACCTTATCTTTAATTAGATTTTTATTTTTATTCTTAATTTATTTTAATTTTTAATTTATTTATTTTTATTTAATTTTTTTGTTTGCCTTTTTGTGCCTCAGTGAATGCGAAGATCCACAAGTCTCGACTCGCTAATGTTTGATCCTAAAATAGAAAGAACATCGAGAAGACTAAGGAAAGAAAAGACACTTGAAAAAGAAACAATGGCGGCTGAAAACTGAGAGAATAATCTACGCCAGGTGGCAATCTGAGATCATTTCAAGCCTGTCATAGACGATAACTATTCTGGGATTGTGCACCCACCAATCAATGCTAATAACTTTGAGCTTAAACCTTCATTGATCAACATGGTGTACAAGAATCAGTTTGGGGGTTTAGTTGTAGAGGATCCCAATGTGCATTTAAGGATGTTCTTGGAGATGGCGGATACCATAAAGATGAATGGCGTGACTAAAGATATCATCAGGCTACGCTTGTTTCCATTCTCTTTAAGAGACAAGGCGAGAGGTTGGCTGTAATATATTCCGATGAGGAGTATCTTGACATGGTAAGATATGATATAAAATTTCTGGTGAGGTTCTTTCCACCAGCTAAATCAACCCAACTGAGAACAGAAATTAGCATATTTAAGCAGTTGGAGGCCAATAACCTGTATGAGGCATGAGAGCGCTTTAAAGATCTACTCAGGATATGCCCACAACATAATTTCAAAGACTGGGTTCAGATTCAGTTATTCAACAATGTGTTGAATGGTATTAATAGAACCATGGTCGATGCAGCTACTAGAGGAATCATTCAAGAAATCATCTGAAGATGCCTATGCTCTACTGGAGGAGATGGAAAATAACAATTTCCAATGGCCAATTGAACGCACTACTGTGCCTAAGGTGGCTAGTATATATGAGGTGGATCATATTGTTACACTTACAGCTCAAGTGTCATCCCTCACGACTCATCTAGCAGCATTGACCACTCAACAAGGCCAACCATCTATTGAAGCTGCTGCTGCTAATAGAATGATCTTACCAGACATAGGATATGAGCAAGTCCAATATGTGAACAATCAGAACTTCAAAACTATAGAGGCAATCATATGCCTAACTATTACAATCTGAACTTGTCATATGCCAATACAAAGAATTTCTTGCAACCTCATACTGGCTTCAACAATCAAAGATCAGAGCACAAACCTTCCGTAGAAGATCTCATGAGCACATTATTGCGAAAACTTCAGAGAGGTTTGAGAAGAACGAGTCGAGGCTGAACAACATTGAAAGACATATGGGCAATATAGGGGCAACGATGAAGTCCTTATAAGTGCAGATTGCTTCTTCCATGACTAATCAATAGAAAATGGTATTCCTAATAATACTGAAGTCAACCCCAAATAGCAGTGTCAAGCCATAACCCTCATGAGCGAGAAAGAGATTAAAGACACCTCTCAGGACCAAGACAGTCAAGGTAAAAAAGTGACATTTCATGAGGAAACAGTAACTGAGAACAGTGCAGTGCGCCTCCATATAGCCATCACCCATCCCGAAGACACCTTTTCCATACCCTCAACGTTTTCAAAAGAAGAAATTGGATGCTCAGTTTGTAAAATTTCTAAATATCTTCAAAAAGATCCATATAAATATCCCATTCACAGATGCTTTGGAAAAAAATTCCAAATTATGTGAAGTTTATGAAGAAGATGATGTCTAAGAAGATGAAGCTGACTAATTTTGAAACAGTAGCACTCACAGAGGAGTGTAGTGCCATTATATAGAAGAAGCTTCCTCCAAAGTTGAAGGATCCTGGTAGCTTTACTATTCCATGCACTATTGGGAATCGATATTTTGGTAAGGCGCTATGCGATTTGGGTGAAAGTATCAATCTCATGCCCTTATCCATCTACACGCAGTTGGCATAGGTGAGGCAAAGCCAACCACAGTCACATTGCAGCTAACAAATATATCTCTCACCTACCCGAGAGGAATAGTAGAGGATGTGTTGGTAAATGTGGATAAATTTTACTTCCTGTTGATTTCCTTGTCCTCGATATGGAAGAGGATCATGACGTTCCAATCATCATGGGAAGACCTTTCTTGGAAACAGGCAGAGCGATCATTGATGTGCAGAAAGATGAACTGAAAATAAGAGTTCAATATGAAGAAGTCACCTTTAGTGTTTTTAGAGCAATGCCAAGCCCTCAATGTGATGAAGAATGTCACGGGGTAAATATCGTAGAGAAGGGAGATGCAAACACACAGGGTGAACCAGTATTTCAGCAACCTATGAGCATAGTGTAGCCGTTCATAAAAGATGATTCTACACATCCAATCATGAAACCGATCCCAAAACACCATAAAAAGAGGAAAAGAAGAGTCAATGCTCACTTAAAGATGATCTCGGGAAGCTCAAAAAGTGGTCAAATCAATTTTTCCACATATGCAGTCCAAAATTCCAACCATCAATAGACCTTAGAGGACCATCGCCAAGCTATCTTTTTCATGTCATAACAACCAGTGGATACCAAAAAAGAAAGCACATGATACTACCCGGTCCGCTACATTGAAGCCACCATGACTACTTGGGTGGTTGTGTCTGGCTGAAGACGTTAAACTTAGCGCTAACGGGGAGGCAACCCTTGTTGGGTTTCTATAAAGTCCCAAGATCGATTTCAAGCAAGAAACATGTGTGAAATACAAAGAAGCATGTCAGAATCATACTTACATTGATCGGTTATGCGATGCGTTGAACACAAAAAATCTTCAAAATTTTGGCTCCTTGAACTCTCGGCTTTCTCCAAATTTTGAGCTCCAAATATCGGCCATGGTAGTTCACCAAGCTCCAAGCTTCGTGTTGTAATTCCATGCTCACAAGTTGGTTTCCCTATCACCTTAGGATGACCCATTCATGTGCTAGCATTGGAAAATTTGCCACAAATCTTCCATTTTGTTCCTTATGGTTCTCGACAATGGCGAACCAAAAAAGAGAAAAATAGCCCCTTGGGCGTGAGTGGAGAGAGAGATGAAGAAGAAGTGTGTTAGTTGTTTTTGTGTAAATGTTTTCTAAAAACATATACCAAAATTGCTTACAAAATTTTGGTCAAAGCTTTTCCAAAAAGCTTAACAATTTTGGAGGCAAAAAATGCATTAAATGCATTCAACAACCACCATCAAATATTCACATCAATCAATGATGACAAGCATCACTTCACTCAAAGTGATGTGACTTCCATAACTTGATTGACTAGCGATTTGACGCTTGATGTGACTTATGGGCCGCACTCAAATTCGAAATGCGAGTGGGCCCGCAAACACTCCCGGGCTCGGGTTCGCTAATTCTAAATTAACAAATTTTCCGTTGCGGCGTAATTAAATCTAATTTAATTAAATAATTGTGCCTAGCAAAATTACTATTCACGTCGCTAATGAATTAATTCTAAATTAACTCGTTCGCCCGAATTAAAATCTAATTTTAATTCCGCGTCGAAATCCAATTTCGTATAATATATTGAATATATTATTTTATCGATTAATTCCAAATTAATCTACTCTCTCTTTTAATTAATATTTTATCCCAGATAAAATATCTCCGTAATTAATCCAGATTAATTTTCTCTCTCATATACTTAATCCCAGATTAATAAAGTGTGAGTCATACGTCATCGGTGAATCTTCGGGAAGCGACCAATGAGATCCCCAGATATGTTGGCAGTAAATCCGATCGTCGGACTATCCGAACACGTAAGTACATAGTACTACGTTTTTAGCGATTTACAAGACATGGTTGGCTTCTAGCAAAGCACCGTGCCTACCCAATTCTCCAGAATATTCTTACTTGAATATGTGATCTATATCAGGCGTAGTATACGTAGTATTGCGTATTTCGATCCAGCATCAGATGTCACGTGCAAGGCCTGGGGCTGGAAGTGTGTCTGCCCCGTACGAAGCACATAACAGATCTCTGGTAACTAGTCTCTATAATCGGATAAACATGACATAGTCATAATATCCCGATAGCTGCAGCATATAAGAGCACCAGTTCCCTATCCTACGTGATCATCATCTCCATTATGACTGGAGTGATACTTCTGTCTCGACATCACACCCAATACACTACGATTCTCAATATACCCGGAAGAGGCGTACACAGAACCTGTTAAAGCCCTAGACGACCAAAACCAAAGTATATTGATTGTCGCAAGTATTAGCGGTGCAAGTCTCAGGTTAAGACCAAATACACCTACCCTGATTCGGACTTCCATAGACACATAGTCATACTACCAATGGAATTCTGAGGGGTCTATCCAGAGCGAAGCTGTTTCCATACCATCGGTAAACACAACCTCCTATTACACTTGCATGAGTATCCTATACCCAAATATATGAGAACTATGCCGTTATGCTCCCACAACGCGCACAAGTGTAATACTAATCTATTCCACATTATCAATGTCCAATCTCGATAATACTACGACTAGGGATATTTAATGATTAAACCTTCGTGGATTGATACTGTCTCATATCATCTAAATCCGGAACTAATCATATGGACATTCTATCATTTATATATCTTGGTAATCTAATTACAAATGACAGAAGAGTAATTCCTTTGTCACATAGTTAATTTGTACAACAACACCATGATATGTACAAATAGTGATGCTATGGGTCATAATTGTCCAACAATCTCCCACTTGGCCTATAGCCAATCACTCAAGTGTCCTACACCCAAACTATGTACGGTTCGCTCAAACTTCTGCTGAGAAAATGCTTTCGTCAGCGGATTTGCATGATTATCATTTGATGCGATTTATTCGATCATAACATCGCCACGATGTATGATCCGAACGACTCAGATGAATATCGAAGTATTTATTTGGATCGTTGATGAGACCATTAATTCTTTAGCCTGTGCTGTAGCCTAGCTCAGCTGCTAACAGAACTACTCCTAATCTGATTAGGATTATTATCGACCCAAATGGCTTCTATGTTGCCTCAGTTGCAGCAATATTTCGCTATCGTTGTTTATTCGGTAACAGTATCTTGCTTGGAAGATTTCCAGTTCACTGTTCCGTTATTCAAACTTTATAGTATCCTTTATTACGACTTATAGTCATTTTTATCGGTTAGGAAACTTGCAGCAATGAACCCAGTGACTTCAAGTTCTCATTCTCCATAGCTTAAGAAAGCATCCTTAGTTCCTCTAAGACTAAATGATGTTCTTAACATCAATCTGGTGACTATCATATGGATTGGCCTGATCGTGACTCCATATGCTCAAAACATATGAGACACCAGGTCGCGTACATATATTTCAATGTACGAGTTCTCGGAGAGTATTAACAACTTTAAATATATCCAGTAGATCTTTATTCCTAGAATAAAAGTTGTTTCTCCCAAGAATTCTACGGAGAATTTTTATGAAAGCCAAGCTTTCACCGATTGTATTATGGGAATATCATTTCCAAGAAATGACATGTCATCATTACTTAGGACAGTCATTGTCAGTGCGCTCCCACTAACCTCATTTTATACACAAGAATCATTTTCATTTTAAATTAAATCATACACCATTATGATTGCATCAAAACGACAATTCCAAGAACGATATGCTTGCTTCAATCCATAAATGGATCGAATAACTTGCAAACCTTGTTTGCTTGTTTTGGTACAACAAAACCGTCAGGATGTAGTAAACATCCTCCAAAAGGTTTCCGTTAAGGAAAGCGGTTTTGGCATTCAGCTGCCATATTTCATAAATGAAACATGCAGCATTAGCAAGCATTATCCAAATGGATTTAACCATGGCAACTGTTAAAAGGTTCCGTCGTAATCGACACAATGTTGTTAATGATACCTTTTCGCTACAAGCCTAGCTTAGTACGTTGGTATGTTGCCATCCATGTATGTCTTCCTTGAAGACTTATATAGTACCAATAGGCACAATGCCTTCTGGTACAACAATCAGTGTCCAAACTTAGTTGGTGTACATGGAATCCATTTCGAACATTATGGACTTTTTCATAATATGGAGTCGATACCTTGTATCACTTCCTCATACATAGTCAGTTGGTATTTGATGAGTGATAAATGTATCACTATTTCTCACTCATTTAACTTGATATTTTGTATAGTTTCTTGACTTTTGTGATATTTTAATGTGTTTTGTGTTATTTTGCAGCTAAATAAAGATTCAGGACATTTTGGAGGTGATTTGGAGCAAAACTGTGAAATTTGGTGAAAATTGGCAAAAAGGGTATTTTGGTAATTTTGGGCATCCCGACCCGGTATTTTGGT